>JANJGN010001204.1:0-175604 GCA_026770705.1 Isurus oxyrinchus | reverse complement strand
CACCCCAGGATACACCAAACCACACCCCAGGATACACCAACTCCCACCCCAGGGTGCAGCAACCCCCACCCCAGGATACACCAACCCCCACCCCAGGGTGCACCAACCCCCACCCCAGGATACACCAACCCCCACCCCAGGGTGCACCAACCCCCACCCCAGGGTGCACCAACCTCCACCCCAGGATACACCAACCCCCACCCCAGGGTGCAGCAACCCCCACCCCAGGGTGCACCAACAC
Organism: Isurus oxyrinchus; assembly: GCA_026770705.1. Taxonomy (NCBI): domain Eukaryota; kingdom Metazoa; phylum Chordata; class Chondrichthyes; order Lamniformes; family Lamnidae; genus Isurus; species Isurus oxyrinchus. The sequence continues at coordinate 175,363 of JANJGN010001204.1, read as the reverse complement.
CCACCCCAGGGTGCAGCAACCCCACCCCAAGATACACCAACTCCCACCCCAGGGTGCAGCAACCCCACCCCAGGATACACCAACCCCCACCCCAGGGTGCACCAACCCCACCCCAGGATGCACCAACCCCCACCCCAGGCTGCAGCAACCCCCACCCCAGGGTGCACCAACCCCCACCCCAGGCTGCACCAACGCCCACCCCAGGGTGCACCAACCCCCACCCCAGGCTGCACCAACCCCCACCCCAGGGTGCACCAACCCCCACCCCAGGGTGCACCAACACCCACCCCAGGGTGCACCAACCCCCACCCCAGGATACACCAACCCTCACCCCAGGGTGCACCAACCCCCACCCCAGGATACGCCAACCCCCACCCCAGGGTGCACCAACACCCACCCCAGGGTGCACCAACCCCCACCCCAGGATACACCAACCCCCACCCCAGGATACGCCAACCCCCACCCCAGGATACACCAAACCTCACCCCAGGATACACCAAACCTCACCCCAGGATACGCCAACCTCCACCCCAGGGTGCACCAAGCCCCACCCCAGGGTGCACCAATCCCCACCCCAGGATACACCAACTCCCACCCGAGGGTGCACCAACCCCCACCCCAGGATACGCCAACCCCCACCCCAGGGTGCACCAACCCACACCCCAGGGTGCACAAACCTCCACCCCAGGGTGCACCAACCCTCAACCCAGGGTGCACAAACCTCCACCCCAGGGTGCAGCAACCCCCACCCCAGGGTGCACCAACCCCCACCCCAGGGTGCACCAACCCCCACCCCAGGGTGCACCAACCCCCACCCCAGGATACACCAACCCCCACCCCAGGTTACACCAACTACCATCCCAGGGTGCACCAACCCCCACCCCAGGATACACCAACCCCCACCCCAGGGTGCACCAACCCCCACCCCAGGGTGCAGCAACCCCCAGCCCAAGATACACCAACCCCCACCCCAGGGTGCAGCAACCCCCACCCCAGGGTGCAGCAACCCCCACCCCAGGATACACCAAACCCCCACCCCAGGATACACCAACCCCCACCCCAGGATACACCAACCCCCACCCCAGGGTGCACCAACCCCACCCCAGCGTGCACCAACCACACCTCAGGGTGCACGAACCCCAACCCCACGGTGCACCAACCCCCATCCTAGGGTGCAGCAACCCCACCCCAGGGTGCAGCAACCCCACCCCAGGGTGCAGCTAGCCCCACCCCAGGATACACCAACCCCCACCCCAGGGTGCACCAACCCCCACCCCAGGGTGCACTAACCCCCACCCCAGGTTACACCAACCTCCACCCCAGGATGCACCAACACCCACCCCAGGGTTCAGCAACCCCCACCCCAGGATACACCAACCTCCACCCCAGGGTGCAGCAACACCCACCCCAGGATACACCAAACCCCCACCCCAGGATACACCAACGCCCACCCCAGGATACACCAACCCCCACCCCAGGGTGCACCAACCCCCACCCCAGGGTGCATCAACCCCCACCCCAGGATACACCAACTCCCACCCCAGGATACACCAACACCCACCCCAGGAAAAACCAACCCCCACCCCAGGGTGCACCAACCCCCACCCCAGGGTGCACCAACCCCCACCCCAGGATACACCAACCCCCACCCCAGGGTGCAGCAACCCCCACCCCAGGGTGCACCAACCCCCACCCCAGGATACACCAACCCCCACCCCAGGGTGCAGCAACCCCACCCCAGGATACACCAACCCCCACCCCAGGGTGCAGCAACCCCCACCCCAGGGTGCACCAACCCCCACCCCAGGATACACCAACCCCCACCCCAGGGTGCAGCAACCCCACGCCAGGGTGCAGCAACCCCACCCCAGGGTGCAGCTACCGCCACCCCAGGATACACCAACCCCCACCCCAGGGTGCACCAACACCCACCCCAAGATACACCAACCCCCACCCCAGGGTGCACTAACCCCCACCCCAGGATACACCAAACCCCACCCCAGGATACACCAACCCCCACCCCAGGATACGCCAACCCCCACCCCAGGGTGCACAAACCTCCACCCCAGGGTGCACCAACCCCCACCCCAGGGTGCACCAACCCCCACCCCAGGATACACCAACCCCCACCCCAGGGTGCACAAACCCCCACCCCAGGGTGCACCAACCCCCACCACAGGATACACCAACCCCCACCCCAGGGTGCACCAACCCCCACCCCAGGGTGCACCAACCCCCCACCACAGGATACACCAACCCCCACCCCAGGATACACCAACCCCTACCGCAGGGTGCACCAACCCCCACCCCAGGGTGCACCAACCCCCACCCCAGGATACACCAACCCCCCACCCCAGGATACACCAACCCCCACCCCAGGGTGCACCAACCCCCACCCCAGGGTGCACCAACACCCACCCCAGGGTGCACCAACCCCCACGCCAGGGTGCAGCAACCCCACCCCAGGGTGCACCAACCCCCACCACAGGATACACCAACCCCCACCCCAGGGTGCACAAACCTCCACCCCAGGGTGCACCAACCCCCACCCCAGGGTGCACCAACCCCCACCCCAGGATACACCCAACCCCCACCCCAGGATACACCAACCCCCACCCCAGGGGTGCACCAACCCCCACCCCAGGGTGCACCAACCCCCCACCCCAGGATACACCAACCCCCACCCCAGGGGTGCACCAACCCCCACCCCAGGATACACCAACCCCCACCCCAGGGTGCACCAACCCCCACCCCAGGGTGCACCAACCCCCACCCCAGGGTGCACCAACCCCCACCCCAGGGTGCACCAAACCCCACCCCAGGATACACCAACCCCCACCCCAGGGTGCACCAACCCCCACCCCAGGGTGCACCAACCCCCACCCCAGGATACACCAACACCCACCCCAGGGTGCACCAACCCCCACCCCAGGGTGCACCAACCCCCACCCCAGGGTGCACCAACACCCACCCCAGGGTGCACCAACACCCACCCCAGGGTGCACCAACCCTCACCCCAGGGTGCACCAACCCCCCACCCCAGGATACACCAACTCCCACCCCAGGGTGCACCAACCCCCACCCCAGGGTGCACCAACCCCCACCCCAGGATAAACCAACCCCCACCCCAGGGTGCACCAACCCCCACCCCAGGGTGCACCAACCCCCACCCCAGGGTGCACCAACCCCCACCCCAGGGTGCACCAACCCCCACCCCAGGGTGCACCAACCCCCACCCCAGGGTGCAGCAACCCCACCCCAGGGTGCACCAACCCCCACCCCAGGGTGCAGCAACCCCACCCCAGGGTGCACCAACCCCCACCCCAGGATACACCAACCCCCACCCCAGGGTGCACCAACCCCCACCCCAGGATACACCAACCCCCCACCCCAGGGTGCACCAACCCCCACCCCAGGGTGCAGCAACCCACACCCCCAGGATACACCAACCCCCACCCCCAGGGTGCAGCAACCCACACCCCAGGGTGCACCAACCCCCACCCCAGGGTGCACCAACACCCACCCCAGGGTGCACCAACCCACACCCCAGGATACACCAACCCCCACCCCAGGGTGCACCAACCCACACCCCAGGATACACCAACCCCCACCCCAGGGTGCACCAACCCCCACCCCAGGATACACCAACCCCCACCCCAGGATACACCAACGCCCACCCCAGGATACACCAACCCCCACCCCAGGGTGCAGCAACCCACACCCCAGGGTGCACCAACACCCACCCCAGGGTGCACCAACACCCACCCCAGGGTGCACCAACCCTCACCCCAGGGTGCACCAACCCCCACCCCAGGATACACCAACTCCCACCCCAGGGTGCACCAACCCCCACCCCAGGGTGCACCAACCCCCCACCCCAGGATAAACCAACCCCCACCCCAGGGTGCACCAACCCCCACCCCAGGGTGCACCAACCCCCACCCCAGGGTGCACCAACCCCCACCCCAGGGTGCACCAACCCCCCACCCCAGGGTGCACCAACCCCCACCCCAGGGTGCAGCAACCCCACCCCAGGGTGCACCAACCCCCACCCCAGGGTGCAGCAACCCCACCCCAGGGTGCACCAACCCCCACCCCAGGATACACCAACCCCCACCCCAGGGTGCACCAACCCCCACCCCAGGATACACCAACCCCCACCCCAGGGTGCACCAACCCCCACCCCAGGGTGCAGCAACCCACACCCCAGGATACACCAACCCCCACCCCAGGGTGCAGCAACCCACACCCCAGGGTGCACCAACCCCCACCCCAGGGTGCACCAACACCCACCCCAGGGTGCACCAACCCACACCCCCAGGATACACCAACCCCCACCCCAGGGTGCACCAACCCACACCCCAGGATACACCAACCCCCACCCCAGGGTGCACCAACCCCCACCCCAGGATACACCAACCCCCACCCCAGGATACACCAACGCCCACCCCAGGATACACCAACCCCCACCCCAGGGTGCAGCAACCCACACCCCAGGGTGCACCAACCCCCACCCCAGGGTGCACCAACACCCACCCCAGGGTGCACCAACCCACACCCCAGGATACACCAACCCCCACCCCAGGGTGCACCAACCCACACCCCAGGATACACCAACCCCCACCCCAGGGTGCACCAACCCCCACCCCAGGATACACCAACCCCCACCCCAGGGTGCACCAACCCCCACCCCAGGATACACCAACCCCCACCCCAGGGTGCACCAACCCCCACCCCAGGGTGCAGCAACCCACACCCCAGGATACACCAACCCCCACCCCAGGGTGCAGCAACCCACACCCCAGGGTGCACCAACCCCCACCCCAGGGTGCACCAACCTCCACCCCAGGGTGCAGCAACCCACACCCCAGGATACACCAACCCCCACCCCAGGGTGCACCAACCCCCACCCCAGGGTGCACCAACCCCCACCCCAGGGTGCACCAACCCCCACCCCAGGGTGCACCAACCCCCACCCCAGGGTGCACCAAGCCTGGAGAACTGGAGAAAGAGAGAGAGAGAGGTAGAGGGATGGTGAGAGGTAGAACTGGAGAGAGAGAGAGAGAGAGAGAGGGATGGTGAGAGGTAGAACTGGAGAGAGAGAGAGAGAGAGAGAGGGATGGTGAGAGGTAGAACTGGAGAGAGAGAGAGGGATGGTGAGAGGTAGTACTAGAGCGAGAGAGAGAGACAGAGAGGGATGGTGAGAGGTAGAACTAGAGAAAGAGAGAGAGGGATGGTGAGAGGTAGAACTGGAGAGAGAGAGAGAGAGAGAGAGGGATGGTGAGAGGTAGAACTGGAGAGAGAGAGAGGGATGGTGAGAGGTAGTACTAGAGCGAGAGAGAGAGACAGAGAGGGATGGTGAGAGGTAGAACTAGAGAAAGAGAGAGAGTGGGAGGGATGGTGAGAGGTAGAACTGGGGAGAGAGAGCGAGAGAGAGAGAGATGGTGAGAGGTAGAACTGGAGAGAGAGAGAGAGAGAGGGATGGTGAGAGGTAGAACTGGAGAAAGAGAGAGGTAGAGGGATGGTGAGAGGTAGAACTGGTGCGAGAGAGAGAGAGAGAGGGATGGTGAGAGGTAGAACTGGAGAGAGAGAGAGAGAGAAAGAGGGATTGTGAGAGGTAGAACTGGAGAGAGAGAGAGAGAGAGAGATGGTGAGAGGTAGAACTGGAGAGAGAGAGAGAGGGATGGTGAGAGGTAGAACTAGAGCGAGAGGGAGAGACAGAGAGGGATGGTGAGAGGTAGAACTGGAGAGAGAGAGAGAGGGGGAGGGATGGTGAGAGGTAGAACTGGAAAGAGAGAGAGGGGGGATGGTAAGAGGTAGAACTGGGGAGAGAGAGAGATGGTGAGAGGTAGAACTAGAGAGAGACAGAGAGAGAGAGGGATGGTGAGAGGTAGAACTGGAGAGAGAGAGAGAGGGATGGTGAGAGGTAGAACTGGAGAGAGAGGGAGAGAGAGAGATGGTGAGAGGTAGAACTGGAGAGAGAGAGAGAGGGATGGTGAGAGGTAGAACTGGAGAGAGAGAGAGAGAGAGAGACAGATGGTGAGAGGTAGAACTGGAGAGAGAGAGAGAGAGATGGTGAGAGGTAGAACTGGAGAGAGAGAGAGAGAGAGAGAGATGGTGAGAGGTAGAACTGGAGAGAGAGAGAGATAGGGATGGTGAGAGGTAGAACTGAAGAGAGAGAGAGGTATGGTGAGAGGTAGAACTGGAGAGAGAGAGAGGGGTGATGGTGAGAGGTAGAACTGGAGAGAGAGAGAGAGAGAGATGGTGAGAGGTAGAACTGAAGAGAGAGATAGGGATGGTGAGAGGTAGAACTGAAGAGAGAGAGAGGTATGGTGAGAAGTAGAACTGAAGAGAGAGAGAGGTATGGTGAGAGGTAGAACTGGAGAGAGAGAGAGATAGGGATGGTGAGAGGTAGAACTGAAGAGAGAGAGAGGTATGGTGAGAGGTAGAACTGGAGAGAGAGAGAGAGAATGATGGTGAAAGGTAGAACTGGAGAGAGAGAGAGATAGGGATGGTGAGAGGTAGAACTGAAGAGAGAGAGAGGTATGGTGAGAGGTAGAACTGGAGAGAGAGAGAGAGAGAGAGAGAGAGGGATAGTGAGAGGTAGAACTGGAGAGAGAGAGAGAGAGATGGTCAGGGGTAGAACTGGAGAGAGAGAGAGAGAGAGGGATGGTGAGCGGTAGAACTGGAGAGAGAGAGAGAGAGAGAGGGATGGTGAGAGGTAGAACTGGAGAGAGAGAGAGAGAGGGATGGTGAGAGGTAGAACTGGAGAGAGAGGGAGAGAGAGAGATGGTGAGAGGTAGAACTGGAGAGAGAGAGAGAGGGATGGTGAGAGGTAGAACTGGAGAGAGAGAGAGAGAGAGACAGATGGTGAGAGGTAGAACTGGAGAGAGAGAGAGAGAGATGGTGAGAGGTAGAACTGGAGAGAGAGAGAGAGAGAGAGAGATGGTGAGAGGTAGAACTGGAGAGAGAGAGAGATAGGGATGGTGAGAGGTAGAACTGAAGAGAGAGAGAGGTATGGTGAGAGGTAGAACTGGAGAGAGAGAGAGGGGTGATGGTGAGAGGTAGAACTGGAGAGAGAGAGAGAGAGAGATGGTGAGAGGTAGAACTGAAGAGAGAGATAGGGATGGTGAGAGGTAGAACTGAAGAGAGAGAGAGGTATGGTGAGAAGTAGAACTGAAGAGAGAGAGAGGTATGGTGAGAGGTAGAACTGGAGAGAGAGAGAGGAGGGGGTGGTGAGAGGTAGAACTGGAGAGAGAGAGAGAGAGGGATGGTGAGAGGTAGAACTGGAGAGAGAGAGAGAGAGGGTTGGTGAGAGGTAGAACTGGAGAGGGAGAGAGAGGGATGTCGGGAGGTAGAACTGGAGAGAGAGAGAGAGAGAGATGGTGAGAGGTAGAACTGGAGAGAGAGTGAGAGATGGTGAGAGGTAGAACTGGAGAGAGAGAGAGAGAGAGAGAGAGATGGTGAGAGGTAGAACTGGAGAGAGAGAGAGAGAGAGGGGGGGATGGTGAGAGGTAGAACTGGAGAGAGAGAGAGAGAGGGTTGGTGAGAGGTAGAACTGGAGAGAGAGAGAGAGGGATGTTGGGAGGTAGAACTGGAGAGAGAGAGAGAGAGAGAGAGAGATGGTGAGAGGTAGAACTGGAGAGAGAGAGAGAGATGGTGAGAGGTAGAACTGGAGAGAGAGAGAGAGAGAGGGAGATGGTGAGAGGTAGAACTGGAGAGAGAGAGAGAGAGGGGGGGATGGTGAGAGGTAGAACTGGAGAGAGAGAGAGAGAGAGGGATGGTGAGAGGTAGAACTGGAGAGAGAGAGAGAGAGAGAGAGAGAGAGATGGTCAGAGGTATACCTGGAGAGAGAGAGAGAGAGAGAGAGACTGATGGTGAGGGGTAGAACTGGAGAGAGAGAGAGGTAGAGGGATGGTGAGAGGTAGAACTGGTGCGAGAGAGAGAGAGAGGGATGGTGAGAGGTAGAACTGGAGAGAGAGAGAGAGAGAGAGAGAGGGATGGTGAGAGGTAGAACTGGAGAGAGAGAGAGAGAGAAATGGTGCGAGGTAGAACTGGAGAGAGAGAGAAAGGGATGGTGAGAGGTAGAACAGGAGAGAGAGAGAGAGAGATGGTGAGAGGTAGAACTGGAGAGAGAGAGAGAGATGGTGAGAGGTAGAACTGGAGAGAGAGAGCGAGAGAGAGAGGTATGGTGAGAGGTAGAACTGGAGAGAGAGAGGGGGGGATGGTAAGAGGTAGAACTGGAGAGAGAGAGAGGTAGAGGGATGGTGAAAGGTAGAACTGGAGAGAGAGAGTGAGAGAGAGAGAGGGGTGGTGAGAGATAGAACTACAGAGAGAGAGAGAGAGAGAGAGATGGTGAGAGGTAGAACTGGGGAGAGAGAGCGAGAGAGAGAGGTATGGTGAGAGGTAGAACTGGAGAGAGAGAGAGGGGGGGATGGTAAGAGGTAGAACTGGGGAGAGAGAGAGGTAGAGGGATGGTGAAAGGTAGAACTGGAGAGAGAGAGTGAGAGAGAGAGAGGGGTGGTGAGAGCTAGAACTGGAGAGAGGGAGAGAGAGGGATTGTGAGAGGTAGAACTGGAGAGAGAGAGAGAGATGGTGAGAGGTAGAACTGGAGAGAGAGAGAGAGAGAGAGATGGTGAGAGGTAGAACTGAAGAGAGAGAGAGAGGGATGGTGAGAGGTAGAACTGGAGAGAGAGAGAGAGAGAGAGATGGTGAGAGGTAGAACTGGAGAGAGAGAGAGAGAAATGGTGAGAGGTAGAACTGGAGAGAGAGAGAGAGATGGTGAGAGGCAGAACTGGAGAGAGAGAGAGAGAGAGGGATGGTGAGAGGTGGAACTGGAGAGAGAGAGAGAGAATGATGGTGAAAGGTAGAACTGGAGAGAGAGAGAGAGAGAGAGATGGTGAGAGGTAGAACTGGAGAGAGAGAGAGAGAGAGATGGTGAGAGGTAGAACTGGAGAGAGAGAGAGAGAGAGAGAGAGGGATAGTGAGAGGTAGAACTGGAGAGAGAGAGAGAGAGATGGTCAGGGGTAGAACTGGAGAGAGAGAGAGAGAGAGGGATGGTGAGCGGTAGAACTGGAGAGAGAGAGAGAGAGAGAGGGATGGTGAGAGGTAGAACTGAAGAGAGAGAGAGAGAGAGGGATGGTGAATGGTAGAACTGGAGAGAGAGAGAGAAGTCCAGGGAGACTGATGGACAGAAAGAAAGAGAGAGTGATGGTGAACGGGACGTGGAGAGAGAGAGAGAGTTGGAGTTGGTGAGTGCGAGAGGGAGGGAGGGAGGTGTCTAGAGTGAGCCAGATATTGGGAGGGAAGGAGGAGCGGAAAGAGAGCGAGTTGGAGATAAAGATAGGAACCCAGGAACAGGAAGAGGCCATTCAGCCCCTTGTACCTGCTCTGCTGCTCACTAGACCGTGGCTGCTCACCTCCCTCAACACCATCTTCCTGCCCCATCCCCATTTCCCTTAAAGTTGTTGCTATCCAGAAATCTGTTCCCCTGCTCCGAGACTGAGTCCCCACCGCCTCTGGAGTTCGAGAATTCTGCAGGTTCACCTCCCTCTGAGCGAAGACATTCCTCCTCATCTCAATCCGAAATAACCTGCCCCTTATCCTGGGCTTGTATCCCCTGGTTCCAGAACCCCCCAGCCCCCTCCCCTCCTCCTCCTATCCACACCCACCCTCTCACACCCTGGAAGGATCTTGTAGCTTTTAATAAGGTCGCCTCTCACTCTCCGAAACTCTGGAGACCACAGGACCCAGTCTCCTCAGTCTCTCCACATAAGACAGTGCCACCATCCCAGGGTTCAGTCTGCTGAAGCGTCGCTGCTCTCCTTCAATCACAAAGATATCTCCCCTAGATAAGGAGAAGTCTGTGTACAACACTCCAGGTGTGGTCTCACCAAGGCTCTATACAAATGCAGCAAGACATCTTCACTCCTGTACTCAAATCCCAACAGACCAGTCGCCTTCCCAGTCGCTGGCTGCACTGGCCGGTTAGCTTTCAGTGACACATGGACAAGGACACCCAGGTCCCTTTACACAGACACACTTCCCAAACTCTCACCATTTAACAAAGATTCTGCCTTTATTTCCCCACCAAAGCGAATGATTTCACACTGAGTCACTTTAAATCCCATCCGGCATGTTCTAGCCCATTCACTTTGCCTGTCCGAGACCCTTTGAAGGCTCCTTGCAGCCCCCTCACATCTCACAGTCCAACCCAGATTAGTGTCATCAGCAAATGGGGAAATGTTACATGTTCCCCCCCCACATCCAAATCTTTGATATCAATGGTGAAGAGCTGTGGCCCCAGCACTGAGGCTTGTGGTATCCCATGAGTCAGAGGCTGCCAGGTAGAGAGGGATGGAGAGAAGGAGAGAGAGAGATAGAGATAGAGAGAGAGAGAGAGAGAGAGACCGATAGAGACAGATAGGGATAGAAGTGGAGAGAGAGATGGAAAGAGGAATGGGGACAGATTGATCAGGCCGGTGGGGATTATATGAAGGAATCCTGCTATAACTAAGCAGCGTTAGATTAAAGACAGTGATTACTCCATGAAGTAGGAAATAAAAATGAACAACAGAGTTCATCAACTGGACAAAACTGCAGAAGGTCAGAAACATGTCCAGGCCGATTTGGGAAATGATCTCGACATCACCTCAGCTGAACATAAAATCCTCAATGTAACATACCTCAGTGTAAGATACCTCAGTGTAAGATACCTCAGTGTAACATACCTCAGTGTAACATACCTCAGTGTAACATACCTCAATGTAACATACCTCAGTGTAATATACCTCAGTGTAAGATACCTCAGTGTAACATACCTCAATGTAAGATACCTCAGTGTAAGATACCTCAGTGTAAGAAACCTCAGTGTAAGAAACCTCAGTGTAAGATACCTCAGTGTAACATACCTCAGTGTAACATACCTCAGTGTAAGAAACCTCAGTGTAACATACCTCAGTGTAAGATACCTCAGTGTAACATACCTCAATGTAACATACCTCAGTGTAACATACCTCAATGTAACATACCTCAGTGTAACATACCTCAGTGTAACATACCTCAGTGTAACATACCTCAGTGTAAGATACCTCAGTGTAAGATACCTCAGTGTAACATACCTCAGTGTAACATACCTCAGTGTAATAAACCTCAGTGTAAGATACCTCAGTGTAACATACCTCAGTGTAACATACCTCAGTGTAAGATACCTCAGTGTAAGATACCTCAGTGTAACATACCTCAGTGTAACATACCTCAGTGTAAGATACCTCAGTGTAACATACCACTGTGTAACATACCTCAGTGTAAGATACCTCAGTGTAACATACCTCAGTGTAAGATACCTCAGTGTAACATACCTCAGTGTAAGATACCTCAGTGTAACATACCTCAGTGTAAGGCACCTCAGTGTAACATACCTCAGTGTAACATACCTCAGTGTAACATACCTCAGTGTAAGGCACCTCAGTGTAAGATACCTCAGTGTAAGATACCTCAGTGTAACATACCTCAGTGTAACATACCTCAATGTAAGATACCTCAGTGTAAGATACCTCAGTGTAACATACCTCAGTGTAACATACCTCAATGTAAGATACCTCAGTGTAAGATACCTCAGTGTAACAAACCTCAGTGTAAGGCACCTCAGTGTAACATACCTCAGTGTAAGATACCTCAGTGTAACATACCTCAGTGTAACATACCTCAATGTAAGATACCTCAGTGTAAGATACCTCAGTGTAACAAACCCCAGTGTAAGGCACCTCAGTGTAACATACCTCAGTGTAAGATACCTCAGTGTAACATACCTCAGTGTAACATACCTCAATGTAAGATACCTCAGTGTAAGATACCTCAGTGTAACAAACCTCAGTGTAAGGCACCTCAGTGTAACATACCTCAGTGTAACATACCTCAGTGTAACATACCTCAGTGTAACATACCTCAGTGTAAGATACCTCAGTGTAACAAACCTCAGTGTAAGGCACCTCAGTGTAACATACCTCAGTGTAAGATACCGCAGTGTAACATACCTCAGTGTAAGATACCTCAGTATAACAAACCTCAGTGTAAGGCACCTCAGTGTAAGATACCTCAGTGTAAGATACCTCAATGTAACATACCTCAGTGTAAGATACCTCAGTGTAACATACCTCAGTGTAACATACCTCAGTGTAAGGCACCTCAGTGTAAGATACCTCAGTGTAAGATACCTGAATGTAACATACCTCAGTGTAAGATACCTCAGTGTAACATACCTCAGTGTAACATACCTCAGTGTAAGATACCTCAGTGTAACATACCTCAGTGTAACATACCTCAGTGTAAGGTACCTCAGTGTAACATACCTCAGTGTAACATACCTCAGTGTAAGAAACCTCTGTGTAAGATACCTCAGTGTAACATACCTCAGTGTAACATACCTCAGTGTAACATACCTCAGTGTAACATACCTCAGTGTAATAAACCTCAGTGTAAGATACCTCAGTGTAACATACCTCAGTGTAACATACCTCAGTGTAAGATACCTCAGTGTAACATACCTCAGTGTAACATACCTCAGTGTAAGATACCTCAGTGTAAGATACCTCAGTGTAACATACCACTGTGTAACATACCTCAGTGTAAGATACCTCAATGTAACATACCTCAGTGTAAGATACCTCAGTGTAACATACCTCAGTGTAAGATACCTCAGTGTAACATACCTCAGTGTAAGGCACCTCAGTGTAAGATACCTCAGTGTAACATACCTCAGTGTAACATACCTCAGTGTAACATACCTCAGTGTAAGATACCTCAGTGTAACATACCTCAGTGTAACATACCTCAATGTAAGATACCTCAGTGTAAGATACCTCAGTGTAACAAACCTCAGTGTAAGGCACCTCAGTGTAACATACCTCAGTGTAACATACCTCAGTGTAACATACCTCAATGTAAGATACCTCAGTGTAAGATACCTCAGTGTAACAAACCTCAGTGTAAGGCACCTCAGTGTAACATACCTCAGTGTAAGATACCTCAGTGTAACATACCTCAGTGTAACATACCTCAATGTAAGATACCTCAGTGTAAGATACCTCAGTGTAACAAACCTCAGTGTAAGGCACCTCAGTGTAACATACCTCAGTGTAACATACCTCAGTGTAACATAACTCAGTGTAACATACCTCAGTGTAAGATACCTCAGTGTAACAAACCTCAGTGTAAGGCACCTCAGTGTAACATACCTCAGTGTAAGATACCTCAGTGTAACATACCTCAGTGTAAGATACCTCAGTGTAACAAACCTCAGTGTAAGGCACCTCAGTGTAAGATACCTCAGTGTAAGATACCTCAATGTAACATACCTCAGTGTAAGATACCTCAGTGTAACATACCTCAGTGTAACATACCTCAGTGTAAGGCACCTCAGTGTAAGATACCTCAGTGTAAGATACCTCAATGTAACATACCTCAGTGTAAGATACCTCAGTGTAACATACCTCAGTGTAACATACCTCAGTGTAACATACCTCAGTGTAAGGCAACTCAATGTAACATACCTCAGTGTAACATACCTCAGTGTAACATACCTCAGTGTAACATACCTCAATGTAACATACCTCAGTGTAACATACCTCAGTGTAACATACCTCAGTGTAACATACCTCAATGTAAGATACCTCAGTGTAACATACCTCAGTGTAACATACCTCAATGTAAGATACCTCAGTGTAACATACCTCAGTGTAACATACCTCAGTGTAACATACCTCAGTGTAAGATACCTCAGTGTAAGATACCTCAGTGTAACATACCTCAATGTAAGATACCTCAATGGAAGATACCTCAGTGTAAGATACCTCAGTGTAAGGCACCTCAGTGTAACATACCTCAGTGTAACATACCTCAGTGTAACATACCTCAGTGTAAGATACCTCAGTGTAACATACCTCAGTGTAACATACCTCAATGTAAGATACCTCAGTGTAAGATAACTCAGTGTAAGGCACCTCAGTGTAACATACCTCAGTGTAACATACCTCAGTGTAACATAACTCAGTGTAACATACCTCAGTGTAAGATACCTCAGTGTAACAAACCTCAGTGTAAGGCACCTCAGTGTAACATACCTCAGTGTAAGATACCTCAGTGTAACATACCTCAGTGTAAGATACCTCAGTGTAACAAACCTCAGTGTAAGGCACCTCAGTGTAAGATACCTCAGTGTAAGATACCTCAATGTAACATACCTCAGTGTAAGATACCTCAGTGTAACATACCTCAGTGTAACATACCTCAGTGTAAGGCACCTCAGTGTAAGATACCTCAGTGTAAGATACCTCAATGTAACATACCTCAGTGTAAGATACCTCAGTGTAACATACCTCAGTGTAACATACCTCAGTGTAACATACCTCAGTGTAAGGCAACTCAATGTAACATACCTCAGTGTAACATACCTCAGTGTAACATACCTCAGTGTAACATACCTCAATGTAACATACCTTAGTGTAACATACCTCAGTGTAACATACCTCAGTGTAACATACCTCAATGTAAGATACCTCAGTGTAACATACCTCAGTGTAACATACCTCAGTGTAACATACCTCAATGTAAGATACCTCAGTGTAAGATACCTCAGTGTAACATACCTCAGTGTAACATACCTCAGTGTAAGATACCTCAGTGTAACATACCTCAATGTAAGATACCTCAATGTAAGATACCTCAGTGTAAGATACCTCAGTGTAAGGCACCTCAGTGTAACATACCTCAGTGTAACATACCTCAGTGTAACATACCTCAGTGTAAGATACCTCAGTGTAACATACCTCAGTGTAACATACCTCAATGTAAGATACCTCAGTGTAAGATAACTCAGTGTAAGGCACCTCAGTGTAACATACCTCAGTGTAACATACCTCAGTGTAAGATACCTCAATGTAAGGCACCTCAATGTAAGATACCTCAATGTAAGATACCTCAATGTAAAATACCTCAATGTAAGTTACCTCAATGTAAGATACCTCAATGTAAGATACCTCAATGTAAAATACCTCAATGTAAAATACCTCAATGTATGTTACCTCAATGTAAGATACCTCAATATAAATACCTCAATATAAAATACCTCAAGTTAAGATATCTCAATGTAAGATAACTCAGTGTAAAATACCTCAATGTAAGTTACCTCAATGTAAGTTACCTCAATGTAAAATACCTCAATGTAAGATACCTCAATGTATGATCCCTGAATTTAGCAATGGATGACCTTGAAATCGCTTGTCACTGTAACCCTGGAGACTGAGTGGAGTGAGGTGGGGGGGAGGGGGGTGGGGGTTACCTCTCAGTTCCCTGCCTGCTTGCTGGGGGTTGACCAAAGCCGAGGTTCTTGTGCAGCATGCGGTGTTCAACATGTCCCCTGCTGTCCTGCTCTCGTGGTATTGATCCAGGATCACACCGTGGAGTTAGTTTTCACCTGATTGGAGTCCCTCCAGCGGCCGTCATAGGAAAGATCTTTCTTTTCTTTATACATGTGTGTGGGTGTGGGTGTAACTGATGTGTCAGCAGGTATTGCCCATCCCTTATTGCCCTCATTCACAGGGCAATGCTGTGGCTCTGGAGTGACGTGTAAATCAGACCAGGTAAGGAGGGGCAGATCTCCCTACCCTGAGGAACATTAGTGAACCAGACGGGGTTTATATATACGGTCATCATCCCATTCTTCAACCTGATCTTCTTTCGTCATCTGCTCTGGGGTGGATTTGAACCCAGATCTGTGGAGAACGAATCCGCGGGGTGCTGGGAATGGTTGTGTAGTGAGGGCAGCCCTTTCCTTCACTGAGAGAGGCGTATCTCATGCGACACTGCAAATTCCTACTGGGGAATCTATGGGAAATACCACTTTCAGTATTGATGGATATCTGAAATATTTCCCTGTAACATTATTTAAACCTGGATTCTCCAGTAGAAACAAGATTAAACTTTCTACCCCTGGAGCGTTCGGTTGTGGCTGTTGGGTTATTGTGAAAGGAAAAGTGCAGGTTTGGTTCTATAAAAAATATCTTTAATATTATTTAGAAAGTGCATTGCCTCATAGAGCCTTCTGTGCCCAAACTCAAGATGCCAACTCTGTTCTGTCTCCAGCTGTGAGGTACGTTGGTGAGGGGAGATTCCCAGGCCTTTAGAACATCTGGGTTGTTATAATCTGACTGAAACATGTCAGAAAGGGGAGCTGGAGGACAGGAATGATCGTGAATGGCCCCCGTCCCTTGGGGAGGCTTAGGCCAGACCTTTGGGCCCACTTAGGAGTCTGTGACTTTCTCCCCCAACTTTAAGTGAGAGAGACCATCTGAGGATGTGCCTGATCCAGGATAGTCCCCTAAAAAGGAGCCGGAATGGGAAGCCACTTCAAACTCACCACTGCCCAATTGGTGTGTCAGAGGTTTCAGACAATCATCATCAGCTTTGCAGACAAACTCTTCCTCTGGGGCCTGCAAATAGGGAAAAGAAATCTAATTAAATTCCAGGGATGGTCAGTGTGGTCTGAGAGAGTCCAGGGATGGTCAGTGTGGTCCGAGAGAGACCAGGGATGGTCAGTGTGGTCCGAGAGAGTCCAGGGATGGTCAGTGTAGTCCGAGAGAGTCCAGGGATGGTCAGTGTGGTCCAAGAGAGTCCAAGGATGGTCAGTGTGGCCCAAGAGAGTCCAGCGATGGCCAATATGGTCTGAGGGTGTCCAAGGATGGTCGGTGTGGTCCGAGAGGGTCCAGGGATGGTCAGTGTGGTTCGAGAGGGTCCAGGGATGGTCAGTGTGGTCTGAGAGCCCAAGGATGGTCAGTGTGGTCTGAGAGTGACCAGAGATGGTCAGTGTGGTCTGAGAGAGTCCAGTGATGGTCAATGTGGTCAGAGGGTGTCCAGGGATGGTCAGTGTGGTCCAAGAGAGTCCAGGGGTGGTCAGTGTGGTCTGATGGTGTCCAGGGATGGTCAGTGTGGTCTGAGAGGGTCCAGTGATGGTCAATGTGGTCAGAGGGTGTCCAGGAATGGTCAGTGTGGTCCAAGAGAGTCCAGGGGTGGTCAGTGTGGTCTGATGGTGTCCAGGGATGGTCAGTGTGGTCTGGGAGAGTCTAGTGATGGTCACTGTAGTCTGAGGGTGTCCAGGGATGGTCAGTGTGGTCTGAAAGAGTCCGATGATGGCCAATGA
Organism: Isurus oxyrinchus; assembly: GCA_026770705.1. NCBI lineage: Eukaryota > Metazoa > Chordata > Chondrichthyes > Lamniformes > Lamnidae > Isurus > Isurus oxyrinchus. The sequence goes on along the minus strand of JANJGN010001204.1, from coordinate 158,169 downwards.
GTTCAGAGAGAGCCCAGGGATGGTCAGTGTGGTCTAAGAGTCCAGCAATGGACAGTGTTGTCTGAGAGTCCAGGGATGGTCAGTGTGGTCTGAGAGTCCAGGGATGGTCAGTGTGGTCTGAGAGTTCAGGGATTGTCACTGTAGCCTGAGAGGGACCGGGGTGGTCAGTGTGGTCTGAGAGAGACGAGGGATGGTCAATGAGGCCAGAGAGTGTCCAGGGATGGTCAGTGTGGTCCGAGAGAGTCCAGGGATATTCAGTGGTCTGAAAGAGTCCAGGAATGGTCAGTGAGTTCAGAGAGAGTCCAGGGATGGTCAGTGTGGTCTGAGAGTCCAGTGATGGTCAGTGTGGTCTGAGAGTCCAGGGATGGTCAGTGTGGTCTGAGAGTCCAAGGATGGTCAGTGTGGTCTGAGAGTCCAGGGATGGTCAGTGTGGTCTGAGAGTCCAGGGATGGTCAGTGTGGTCTGAGAGTTCAGGGATTGTCACTGTAGCCTGAGAGAGACCAGGGGTGGTCAGTGTGGTCTGAGAGTCCAGGGATGGTCAGTGTGGTCTGAGAGTTCAGGGATTGTCACTGTAGCCTGAGAGAGACCAGGGGTGGTCAGTGTGGTCTGAGAGAGACCAGGGGTGGTCAGTGTGGTCTGAGAGCCCAGGGATTGTCAGTGTGGTCTGAGAGGGACCAACAATGGTCATTGTGGTCTGACAGAGTCCGACAATGGCCAGTAAGATCCGAGGGAGTCCAAGGATGGTCAGTGTGGTCTGAGAGTCTGGGGATGGTCAGTGTGGTCTGAGAGTCTGGGGATGGTCAATGTGGTCTGAGAGAGTCGAGGTATGATCATTGTGGTCTGAGAGAGACCAGGGATGGTCAGTGTGGTCTGAGAGAGTCCAGGGATGGTCAGTATGGTCTGAGAGTCCATGAATGGTCAGTGTGGTCTGTGAGAGTCCAGGAATGGTCAATGTGGCCTGAGAGTCCAGGGATGGCCAGTGTGGCCTGAGAGTCCAGAGATGGTCACTGTGGTCTGAGAGTCCAAGGATGGTCAGTGTGGCCCGAGAGAGTCCAGGGATGGCCAATGTGGTCCGAGAGAGTCCAGGGATGGTCAGTGTGGTCCGAGAGAGTCCAGGGATGGTCAGTGTGGTCCAAGGGAGTCCACTGATGGCCAATGTGGTATGAGAGAGTCCAGGGATGGTCAGTGTGATACAAGAGAGTCCAGCAATGGTCAGTGTGGCCTGAAAGAGTCCAGGGATGGTCAGCATGGCCTGAAAGAGTCCAGCGATGGTCAGCGTGGCCTGAAAGAGTCCAGGGATGTCCAGTGTGGTCTGAAAGCATCCAGCAATCATGTTCCGAGAGAGCCCAAGGATGGTCAGTGTTGCCTGAGAGTCCAGTGATAGACAGTGTGGTCTGAGAGCCCAAGGATGGTCAGTGTGGTCTGAGAGTGACCAGAGATGGTCAATGTGGTCTGAGAGGCCAGGGCTGATCAGGGTGGTATGAGAGTGTCCAGGGTTGGTCAGTGTGGTCTGAGAGTGTCCAGGGATAGCCAGTGTGGCCTGAGAGTCCAGAGATGGTCAGTGAGGTCTGAGAATGTCCAGGGATGGTCGGTGCGAATGGGAGAGTCCAGGAATGGTCAGTGTGGCCTGTGAGAGTCCAGGAATGGTCAGTGTGGTCTGAGAGTGTCCAGGGATGGTCAGTGTGGCCTGAGAGATCAGGGATGGTCAGTATGGTCTGAGAGAGACCAGAGATGGTCAGTGTGGTCTGAGAGTCCAGGGCTGGTCAATGTGGTCTGAGAGAGACCAGAGATGGTCAGTGTGGTCTGAGAGTCCAGGTCTGGTCAGTGTGGTCTGAGAGAGTCCAGGGCTGGTCAGTGTGGTCTGAGAGAGATGAGAGATGGTCAGTGTGGTCTGAGAGAGATCAGAGATGGTCAGTGTGGTCTGAGAGTGTCTAGGGCTGGTCAGTGTGGACTGAGAGTGTCCAGGGATGGTCAGTATGGTCTGAGAGTGTCCAGGGTTGGTCAGTGTGGCCTTGAGAGAGTCCAGGGATGGTCAGTGAGGTCTGAGAGTCCATGGATGGTCAGTGTGGTCTGAGAGAGTCCAGGGATGGTCAGCGTGGTTTGAGAGAGTCCAGGGCTGGTCAGTGTGGTCTGAAAGGCCATGAATGGTCAGTGTGGTCTGAGAGAGTCCACGGTTGGTCAGTTTGGCCCGAGGGTCTGAGTGAGACCAGAGATCGCCACTGAGGTCTGGGAGCCAAGGGATGGTCAGTTTCGTCTGAAAGAGTCCAGGGCTGGTCAGTGTGGTCTGAGTGAGTCCAGAGATGGCCAGTGAGGCCCGAGAGTCCAGGGATGGTCAGTGTGGTCTGACAGTCCAGGGCTGGTCAGTGTGGTCTGAGAGTCGAGAATTGGTCAGTGTGGTCTGAGAGAGACCAGAGATGGTCAGTGTGGTCTGAGAGAGACTAGGGATGGTCAGTGCGGTCTGAGAGAGACCAGAGATGGTCAGTGTGGTCTGAGAGTCCAGGGCTGGTCAGTGTGGACTGAGAGAGTCCAGTGTTGATCAGTGCAGTCTGAGAGTCCAGGGATGGTCAGTGTGGTCTGAGAGAGACCGGAGATGGTCAGTGTTGTCTGAGAGAGTCCAGGGCTAGTCAGTGTGGTCTGAGAGTCCAGGACTGGTCAGCGTGGTCTGAGAGAGTCCAGGGCTGGTGAGTGTGGTCTGAGAGAGTCCAGGGCTGGTCAGTGTGGTCTGAGAGAGTCCAGGGCTGGTCAGTGCAGCCTGAGAGTCCCGGGATGGTCAGTGTGGTCTGAGAGAGTCCAGGGCTGGTCAGTGTGGTCTGAGAGTCCAGGGCTGGTCAGTCTGGTCTGAGAGTCCAGGTCTGGTCAGTGCGGTCTGAGAGTCTTGGGCTAGTCAGTGTGGTCTGAGAGAGTCCAGGGCTGGTCAGTGTGGTCTGAGAGAGTCCAGGGCTGGTCAGTCTCGTCTGAGAGTCCAGGTCTGGTCAGTGTGGTCTGAGAGTCTTGGGCTGGTCAGTGTGGTCTAAGAGAGTCCAGGGCTGGTCAGTGTGGTCTGAGAGAGACCAGAGATGGTCAATGTGGTCTGAGAGTCCAGGGCTGGTCCGTGTGTTCTGAGAGAGTCCAGGGATGGTCAGTGTTGCCTGAGAGTCCAGGGATGGTCAGTATGGTCTGAGAGAGACCAGAGATGGTCAGAGTGGTTGAGAGAGACCAGAGATGGTCAGTGTGGTCTGAGAGTCCAGGGCTAGTCAATGTGGTCTGAGAGAGTCCAGGGCTGGTCCGTGTGGTCTGAGAGAGACCAGAGATGATCAGTGTGGTTGAGAGAGAACAAAGACGGTCAGTGTGGTCTGAGAGTCCAGGGCTAGTCAATATGGTCTGAGAGAGTCCAGAGCTGGTCAGTGTGGTCTGAGAGAGACGAGAGATGGTCAGTGTGGTCTGAGAGAGATCAGAGATGGTCAGTGTGGTCTGAGAGTCCAGGGCTAGTCAATATGGTCTGAGAGAGTCCAGAGCTGGTCAGTGTGGTCTGAGAGAGATGAGAGATGGTCAGTGTGGTCTGAGAGAGATCAGAGATGGTCAGTGTGTTCTGAGAGAGTCCAGGGATGGTCAGTATGGCCTGAGAGAGTCCAGAGATGGTCAGTGTGGTCTGAGACTCCAGGAATGGTCAGTGTGGCCTGTGAGTCCAGGGACAATCAGTATGGCCAGGGAGAGTCAAGGGATGGTCAGTGTGGTCTGAGAGTCCAGAGATGGTCAGTGTGGTCTGAGAGTTTCCAAGGATGTTCGGTACAATCTGGGAGAGTCCAGGAATGGTCAGTGTGGGCTGAGTGAGCCCAGTAATGGTCAGTGTGGCCTGTGAGAGTCCAGGAATGGTCAGTGTGGGCTGAGTGAGCCCAGTAATGGTCAGTGTGGCCTGTGAGAGCCCAGTAATGGTCAGTGTGGCCTGTGAGAGTCCAGGAATGGGCAGTTTGGCCTGGGAGTCAAGGAATTTTCAGTGTGTTTTGAGAGAGTCCAGGGATGGTCAATGTGGCCTGAGAGTCCAGGGATGGCCAGTGTGGTCTGAGAAACCAGAGAAGGTCAGTGTGGTCTGAGAATGTCCAGGGATGGTCAGTGCGGTCTGAGAGAGACCAGGAATGGTCAGTGTGGTATGAGTGAGTCCAGAGATGGCCAATGAGGTCTAGGAGCCAAGGGATGGTCAGTGTGGTCTGAGAGAGTCCAGGGATGGTCAGTGCAGTCTGAGTGAGTCCAGAGATGGCCAGTGTGGTCTGAGAGTCCAGGGATGGTCAGAGTGGTCAAAGAGGCCATGGATGGTCAGTGTGGTCTGAGAGAGTCCACGGTTGGTCAGTTTGGCCTGAGGGTCCAGGGATGGCCAGTGTGGCCTGACAGTCCAGACATGGTCAATGTGTTCTGAGAGTGTCCAAGGATGGTCTGTGCATTCTGGGAGAGTCCAGAAATGGTCAGTGTTGCCTGTGAGCGTCTTGGAATGGTCAGTGTGGTCTGAGAGTGTCCAGGGATGGTCAGTGTGGTCTGAGAGTGTCCAGGGATGGTCAGTGTGGTCTGAGTGAGTCCAGAGATCACCAGTGAGGTCCGGGAGCCAAGGGATGGTCAGTTTCATCTGAAAGAGTCCAGGGCTTTTCAGTGTGGTCTGAGTGAGTCCAGAGATGGCCAGTGTGGCCTGAAAGTCCAGGGATGGTCAGTGTGGTCTGACAGCCCAGGGCAGGCCAGTGTGGTCTGAGAGTCCAGAATTGGTCAGTGTGGTCTGAGAGAGACCAGAGATGGTCAGTGTGGTCTGAGAGTCCAGGGCTCGTCAGTGTGGTCTGAGAGAGTCCAGGGCTGGTCAGTGTGGTCTGAGAGAGTCCAGGGTTGGACAGTGCAGCCTGAGAGTCCAGGGATTGTCAGTGTGGTCTGAGAGAGACCGGAGATGGTCAGTGTGGTCTGAGAGAGTCCAGGACTAGTCAGTGTGGTCTGAGAGTCCAGGACTGGTCAGCGTGGTCTGAGAGAGTCCAGGGCTGGTGAGCGTGGTCTGAGAGAGTCCAGGGCTGGTCAGTGTGGTCTGAGAGAGTCCATGGCTGGTCAGAGTGGTCTGAGGGAGTCCAGGGATGGTCAGTGTGGACTGAGATTCCAGGGATGCTCAGTATGGTCTGAGAGAGACCTGAGATGGTCAGTGTGGTTTGAGAGAGACCAGAGATGGTCAGTGTAGTCTGAGAGTCCAGGGCTGGTCAGTGTGGTCTGAGAGAGTCCAGGGTTGGTCAGTGTGGTCTGAGAGAGGCCAGAGATGGTCAGTGTTTTCCGTGAGAGTCCAGGGTTGGTCAGTGTGGTCTGAGAGAGACTGAAGATAGTCAGTGTGGTCTGAGAGAGTCCAGGTCTGGTCAGTGTGGTCTGAGAGTCTTGGGCTGGTCAGTGTGGCTGACAGAGTCCAGGGCTGGTCATTGTGGTCTGAGAGTCTTGGGGTGGTCAGTGTGGTCTGAGAGAGTCCAGGGCTGGTCAGTGTGGTCTGAGAGAGTCCAGGGCTGGTCAGTGTGGTCTGAGAGAGTTCAGGGCTGGTCAGTGTGGTCTGAGAGAGTTCAGGGCTGGTCAGTGTGGTCTGAGAGTGTCCAGGGATGGTCAGTGTTGCCTGAGAGTCCAGGGATGGTCAGTACGGTCTGAGAAAGACCAGAGATGGTCAGTGTGGTCTGAGAGTCCAGGGCTAGTCAATGTGGTCTGAGAGAGTCCAGGGCAGGTCAGTGTGGTCTGAGAGAGACCAGAGATGGTCAGTGTGGTTGAGAGAGACCAGAGTTGGTCAGTGTGGTTTGAGAGTCCAGGGCTGGTCAATGTGGTCTGAGAGAGTCCAAGGCTGGTCAGTGTGGTCTGAGAGAGATGTGAGATGTTCACTGTGGTCTGAGAGAGATCAGAGATGGTCAGTGTGTTTTGAGAGAGTCCAGGGATGGTCAGTATGGCCTGAGAGAGTCCAGGGATGGTCAGTGTGGTCTGAGAGAGTCCAGAATTGGTCAGTGTGGCCTGAGAGTGTCCAGAGATGCTCTGTGTGGCCTGAGAGAGTCCGGGGCTGGTCAGTATGGTCTGAGAGAGACCAGAGATGGTCGGTGTGGTTGAGAGAGACCAGAGTTGGTCAGTGTGGTCTGAGAGTCCAGGGCTGGTCAATGTGGTCTGAGAGAGTCCAAGGCTGGTCAGTGTGGTCTGAGAGAGATGTGAGATGTTCACTGTGGTCTGAGAGAGATCAGAGATGGTCAGTGTGTTTTGAGAGAGTCCAGGGATGGTCAGTATGGCCTGAGAGAGTCCAGGGATGGTCAGTGTGGTCTGAGAGAGTCCAGAATTGGTCAGTGTGGCCTGAGAGTGTCCAGAGATGCTCTGTGTGGCCTGAGAGAGTCCGGGGCTGGTCAGTATGGTCTGAGAGAGACCAGAGATGGTCGGTGTGGTTGAGAGAGACCAGAGTTGGTCAGTGTGGTCTGAGAGTCCAGGGCTGGTCAATGTGGTCTGAGAGTGTCCAGGGCTGGTCAGTGTGCTCTGAGAGAGATGAGAGATAGTCAGTGTGGTCTGAGAGAGATCAGAGATGGTCGGTGTGTTCGGAGAGAGTCCAGGGATGGTCAGTATGGCCTGAGAGAGTCCAGGGATGGTCAGTGTGGTCTGAGAGAGTCCAGGTTTGGTCAGTGTGGCCTGAGAGTGTCCAGGTCTGGTCAGTGCAGTCTGAGAGTGTCCAGAGATGCTCTGTGTGGCATGAGAGAGTCCGGGGCTCGTCAGTATGGTCTGAGAGAGACCAGAGATGGTCAGTGTGGTTTGAGAGAGACCAGAGATGGTCAGTGTGGTCTGAGAGTCCAGGGCTGGTCAGTGTGGTCTGAGAGAGTCCGGGACTGGTCAGTATGGTCTGAGAGAGACCAAAGATGGTCAGTGTGGTTTGAGAGAGACCAGAGATGGTCAATGTGGTCTAAGAGTCCAGGAATGGTCAGTGTGGCCTGTGAGTCCAGGGACAATCAGTATGGCCAGGGAGAATCAAGGGATGGTCAGTGTGGTCTGAGAGTCCAGAGATGGTCAGTGTGGTCTAAACATTTCCAGGGATGTTCGGTACAATCTGGGAGAGTCCAGGAATGGTCAGTGTGGCCTGAGGGAGCCCAGTAATGGTCAGTGTGGCCTGTGAGAATCCAGGAATTGGCAGTGTGTCCTGAGGGAGCCCAGTAATGGTCAGTGTGGCCTGTGAGATTCCAGGAATGGTCAGTGTGGTCTGAGAGAGCCCTGGAATGGGCAGTTTGGCCTGGGAGTCAAGGAATGGTCAGTGTGGTCTGAGAGAGTCCAGGGATGGTCAGTGTGGTCTGAGAGAGTCCAGGGATGGTCAGTGTGGTCTGAGTGAGTCCAGAGATGGCCAGTGTGGTCTGAGAGGCCAGGGATGTTCAGTGTTGTCTGGCAGTCCAGGGCTGGTCAGTGTGGTCTGAGAGGCCATGGATGGTCAGTGTGGTCTGAGAGAGTCCACGGTTGGTCAGTTTGGCCCGAGGGTCCAGGGATGGCCAGTGTGGCCTGACAGTCCAGACATGGTCAGTGTGGTCTGAGAGTGTCCAGGGATGGTCTGTGCATTCTGGGAGAGCCCAGAAATTGTCAGTGTTGCCTGTGAGGGTCCAGGAATGGTCAGTGTGGTCTGAGAGTGTCCAGGAATGGTCAGTGTGGTCTGAGAGAGTCCAGAGCTGGTCAGTGTGGTCTGAGAGTGTCCAGAGATCACCAGTGAGGTCTGGGAGCCAGGGGATGGTCAGTTTCATCTGAAAGAGTCCAGGGCTGGTCAGTGTGGTCTGCGTGAGTCCAGAGATGGCCAGTGTGGTCTGAGAGTCCAGGGCTGGTCAGTGTGGTCTGAGAGTCCAGAATTGGTCAGTGTGGTCTGAGAGAGACCAGAGATGGTCAGTGTGGTCTGAGAGAGTCCATGGCTGGTCAGTGTGGTTTGAGGGAGTGCAGGGATGTTCAGTGTGGTCTGAGAGAGTCCATGGCTGGTCAGTGTGGTTTGAGGGAGTCCAGGGATGGTCAGTGTGGACTGAGAGAGACCTGAGATGGTCAGTGTGGTTTGAGAGAGACCAGAGATGGTCAGTGTAGTCTGAGAGTCCAGGGCTGGTCAGTGTGGTCTGAGAGAGTCCAGGGTTGGTCAGTGTGGTCTGAGAGAGACCAGAGATGGTCAGTGTTTTCCGTGACAGTCCAGGGTTGGTCAGTGTGGTCTGAGAGAGACTGAAGATAGTCAGTGTGGTCTGAGAGAGACCAGGTCTGGTCAGTGTGGTCTGAGAGTCTTGGGCTGGTCAGTGTGGCTGACAGAGTCGAGGGCTGGTCATTGTGGTCTGAGAGTCCAGGTCTGGTCAGTGCGGTCTGAGAGTCTTGGGCTGGTCAGTCTGGTCTGAGAGAGTCCAGCGCTGGTCAGTGTGGTCTGAGAGAGTCCAAGGCTGGTCAGTGTGGTCTGAGAGTCCAGGTCTGGTCAGTGCGGTCTGAGAGTCTTGGGGTGGTCAGTGTGGTCTGAGAGAGTCCAGGGCTGGTCAGTGTGGTCTGAGAGAGTCCAGGGCTGGTCAGTGTGGTCTGAGAGAGTTCAGGGCTGGTCAGTGTGGTCTGAGAGAGTTCAGGGCTGGTCAGTGTGGTCTGAGAGTGTCCAGGGATGGTCAGTGTTGCCTGAGAGTCCAGGGATGGTCAGTACGGTCTGACAAAGACCAGAGATGGTCAGTGTGGTCTGAGAGTCCAGGGCTAGTCAATGTGGTCTGAGAGAGTCCAGGGCAGGTCAGTGTGGTCTGAGAGAGACCAGAGATGGTCAGTGTGGTTGAGAGAGACCAGAGTTGGTCAGTGTGGTTTGAGAGTCCAGGGCTGGTCAATGTGGTCTGAGAGAGTCCAGGGCTGGTCAGTGTGGTCTGAGAGAGATGTGAGATGTTCACTGTGGTCTGAGAGAGATCAGAGATGGTCAGTGTGTTTTGAGAGAGTCCAGGGATGGTCAGTATGGCCTGAGAGAGTCCAGGGATGGTCAGTGTGGTCTGAGAGAGTCCAGATTTGGTCAGTGTGGCCTGAGAGTGTCCAGAGATGCTCTGTGTGGCCTGAGAGAGTCCGGGGCTGGTCAGTGTGGTCTGAGAGAGACGAGAGATGGTCAGTGTGGTCTGAGAGAGTCCAGGGATGGTCAGTGTGGCCTGAGGGAGCCCAGTAATGGTCAGTGTGGGCTGTGAGAGTCCAGGAATGGTCAGTGTGGTCTGAGAGAGCCCAGTAATAGTCAGTGTGGCCTGTGAGAGTCCAGGAATGGTCAGTGTGGTCTGAGAGAGCCCAGGAATGGGCAGTTTGGCCTGGGAGTCAAGGAATGGTCAGTGTGGTCTGAGAGAGTCCATGGATGGTCAATTTGGCCTGAGAGTCCAGGGATGGCCAGTGTGGCCTGAGAGACCAGAGAAGGTCAGTGTGATCTGAGAATGTCCAGGGATGGTCGGTGTGGTCTGAGAGAATCCAGGGCTGGTCAGTGTGGTCTGAGTGAGTCCAGAGATCGCCAATGAGGTCTGGGAGGCAGGGGATGGTCAGTGTGGTCTGAGAGAGTCCAGGGATGGCCAGTGTGGTCTGAGAGTCCAGGGATGGCAGTGTTGTCTGGCAGTCCAGGGCTGGTCAGTGTGGTCTGAGAGGCCATGGATGGTCAGTGTGGTCTGAGAGAGTCCACGGTTGGTCAGTTTGGCCCGAGGGTCCAGGGATGGCCAGTGTGGCCTGACAGTCCAGACATGGTCAGTGTGGTCTGAGAGTGTCCAGGGATGGTCTGTGCATTCTGGGAGAGCCCAGAAATTGTCAGTGTTGCCTGTGAGGGGCCAGGAATGGTCAGTGTGGTCTGAGAGTGTCCAGGAATGGTCAGTGTCGTCTGAGAGAGACCAGGGCTGGTCAGTGTGGTCTGAGAGTGTCCAGAGATCACCAGTGAGGTCTGGGAGCCAGGGGATGGTCAGTTTCATCTGAAAGAGTCCAGGGCTGGTCAGTGTGGTCTGAGAGAGTCCAGGGATGGTCAGTGTGGCCTGAGGGAGCCCAGTAATGGTCAGTGTGGGCTGTGAGAGTCCAGGAATGGTCAGTGTGGTCTGAGAGAGCCCAGTAATAGTCAGTGTGGCCTGTGAGAGTCCAGGAATGGTCAGTGTGGTCTGAGAGAGCCCAGGAATGGGCAGTTTGGCCTGGGAGTCAAGGAATGGTCAGTGTGGTCTGAGAGAGTCCATGGATGGTCAATTTGGCCTGAGAGTCCAGGGATGGCCAGTGTGGCCTGAGAGACCAGAGAAGGTCAGTGTGATCTGAGAATGTCCAGGGATGGTCGGTGTGGTCTGAGAGAATCCAGGGCTGGTCAGTGTGGTCTGAGTGAGTCCAGAGATCGCCAATGAGGTCTGGGAGGCAGGGGATGGTCAGTGTGGTCTGAGAGAGTCCAGGGATGGCCAGTGTGGTCTGAGAGTCCAGGGATGGCAGTGTTGTCTGGCAGTCCAGGGCTGGTCAGTGTGGTCTGAGAGGCCATGGATGGTCAGTGTGGTCTGAGAGAGTCCACGCTTGGTCAGTTTGGCCCGAGGGTCCAGGGATGGCCAGTGTGGCCTGACAGTCCAGACATGGTCAGTGTGGTCTGAGAGTGTCCAGGAATGGTCAGTGTGGTCTGAGAGAGTCCAGGGCTGGTCAGTGTGGTCTGAGAGTGTCCAGAGATCACCAGTGAGGTCTGGGAGCCAGGGGATGGTCAGTTTCATCTGAAAGAGTCCAGGGCTGGTCAGTGTGGTCTGAGAGAGTCCAGGGATGGTCAGTGTGGCCTGAGGGAGCCCAGTAATGGTCAGTGTGGGCTGTGAGAGTCCAGGAATGGTCAGTGTGGTCTGAGAGAGCCCAGTAATAGTCAGTGTGGCCTGTGAGAGTCCAGGAATGGTCAGTGTGGTCTGAGAGAGCCCAGGAATGGGCAGTTTGGCCTGGGAGTCAAGGAATGGTCAGTGTGGTCTGAGAGAGTCCATGGATGGTCAATTTGGCCTGAGAGTCCAGGGATGGCCAGTGTGGCCTGAGAGACCAGAGAAGGTCAGTGTGATCTGAGAATGTCCAGGGATGGTCGGTGTGGTCTGAGAGAATCCAGGGCTTGTCAGTGTGGTCTGAGTGAGTCCAGAGATCGCCAATGAGGTCTGGGAGCCAGGGGATGGTCAGTGTGGTCTGAGAGAGTCCAGGGATGGCCAGTGTGGTCTGAGAGTCCAGGGATGGCAGTGTTGTCTGGCAGTCCAGGGCTGGTCAGTGTGGCCTGAGAGGCCATGGATGGTCAGTGTGGTCTGAGAGAGTCCACGGTTGGTCAGTTTGGCCCGAGGGTCCAGGGATGGCCAGTGTGGCCTGACAGTCCAGACATGGTCAGTGTGGTCTGAGAGTGTCCAGGGATGGTCTGTGCATTCTGGGAGAGCCCAGAAATTGTCAGTGTTGCCTGTGAGGGTCCAGGAATGGTCAGTGTGGTCTGAGAGTGTCCAGGAATGGTCAGTGTGGTCTGAGAGAGTCCAGGGCTGGTCAGTGTGGTCTGAGAGTGTCCAGAGATCACCAGTGAGGTCTGGGAGCCAGGGGATGGTCAGTTTCATCTGAAAGAGTCCAGGGCTGGTCAGTGTGGTCTGAGTGAGTCCAGAGATGGCCAGTGTGGCCTGAGAGTCTAGGGATGGTCAGTGTGGTCTGAGAGTCCAGGGCTGGTCAGTGTGGTCTGAGAGTCCAGAATTGGTCAGTGTGGTCTGAGAGAGACCAGAGATGGTCAGTGTGGTCTGAGAGAGTCCATGGCTGGTCAGTGTGGTTTGAGGGAGTGCAGGGATGGTCAGTGTGGTCTGAGAGAGTCCATGGCTGGTCAGTGTGGTTTGAGGGAGTCCAGGGATGGTCAGTGTGGACTGAGAGAGACCTGAGATGGTCAGTGTGGTTTGAGAGAGACCAGAGATGGTCAGTGTAGTCTGAGAGTCCAGGGCTGGTCAGTGTGGTCTGAGAGAGTCCAGGGTTGGTCAGTGTGGTCTGAGAGAGACCAGAGATGGTCAGTGTTTTCCGTGAGAGTCCAGGGTTGGTCAGTGTGGTCTGAGAGAGACTGAAGATAGTCAGTGTGGTCTGAGAGAGACCAGGTCTGGTCAGTGTGGTCTGAGAGTCTTGGGCTGGTCAGTGTGGCTGACAGAGTCCAGGGCTGGTCATTGTGGTCTGAGAGTCCAGGTCTGGTCAGTGCGGTCTGAGAGTCTTGGGCTGGTCAGTCTGGTCTGAGAGAGTCCAGCGCTGGTCAGTGTGGTCTGAGAGAGTCCAAGGCTGGTCAGTGTGGTCTGAGAGTCCAGGTCCGGTCAGTGCGGTCTGAGAGTCTTGGGGTGGTCAGTGTGGTCTGAGAGAGTCCAGGGCTGGTCAGTGTGGTCTGAGAGAGTCCAGGGCTGGTCAGTGTGGTCTGAGAGAGTTCAGGGCTGGTCAGTGTGGTCTGAGAGAGTTCAGGGCTGGTCAGTGTGGTCTGAGAGTGTCCAGGGATGGTCAGTGTTGCCTGAGAGTCCAGGGATGGTCAGTACGGTCTGACAAAGACCAGAGATGGTCAGTGTGGTCTGAGAGTCCAGGGCTAGTCAATGTGGTCTGAGAGAGTCCAGGGCAGGTCAGTGTGGTCTGAGAGAGACCAGAGATGGTCAGTGTGGTTGAGAGAGACCAGAGTTGGTCAGTGTGGTTTGAGAGTCCAGGGCTGGTCAATGTGGTCTGAGAGAGTCCAGGGCTGGTCAGTGTGGTCTGAGAGAGATGTGAGATGTTCACTGTGGTCTGAGAGAGATCAGAGATGGTCAGTGTGTTTTGAGAGAGTCCAGGGATGGTCAGTATGGCCTGAGAGAGTCCAGGGATGGTCAGTGTGGTCTGAGAGAGTCCAGATTTGGTCAGTGTGGCCTGAGAGTGTCCAGAGATGCTCTGTGTGGCCTGAGAGAGTCCAGGGCTGGTCAGTGTGGTCTGAGAGAGACGAGAGATGGTCAGTGTGGTCTGAGAGAGTCCAGGGATGGTCAGTGTGGCCTGAGGGAGCCCAGTAATGGTCAGTGTGGGCTGTGAGAGTCCAGGAATGGTCAGTGTGGTCTGAGAGAGCCCAGTAATAGTCAGTGTGGCCTGTGAGAGTCCAGGAATGGTCAGTGTGGTCTGAGAGAGCCCAGGAATGGGCAGTTTGGCCTGGGAGTCAAGGAATGGTCAGTGTGGTCTGAGAGAGTCCATGGATGGTCAATTTGGCCTGAGAGTCCAGGGATGGCCAGTGTGGCCTGAGAGACCAGAGAAGGTCAGTGTGATCTGAGAATGTCCAGGGATGGTCGGTGTGGTCTGAGAGAATCCAGGGCTGGTCAGTGTGGTCTGAGTGAGTCCAGAGATCGCCAATGAGGTCTGGGAGGCAGGGGATGGTCAGTGTGGTCTGAGAGAGTCCAGGGATGGCCAGTGTGGTCTGAGAGTCCAGGGATGGCAGTGTTGTCTGGCAGTCCAGGGCTGGTCAGTGTGGTCTGAGAGGCCATGGATGGTCAGTGTGGTCTGAGAGAGTCCACGGTTGGTCAGTTTGGCCCGAGGGTCCAGGGATGGCCAGTGTGGCCTGACAGTCCAGACATGGTCAGTGTGGTCTGAGAGTGTCCAGGGATGGTCTGTGCATTCTGGGAGAGCCCAGAAATTGTCAGTGTTGCCTGTGAGGGGCCAGGAATGGTCAGTGTGGTCTGAGAGTGTCCAGGAATGGTCAGTGTCGTCTGAGAGAGACCAGGGCTGGTCAGTGTGGTCTGAGAGTGTCCAGAGATCACCAGTGAGGTCTGGGAGCCAGGGGATGGTCAGTTTCATCTGAAAGAGTCCAGGGCTGGTCAGTGTGGTCTGAGAGAGTCCAGGGATGGTCAGTGTGGCCTGAGGGAGCCCAGTAATGGTCAGTGTGGGCTGTGAGAGTCCAGGAATGGTCAGTGTGGTCTGAGAGAGCCCAGTAATAGTCAGTGTGGCCTGTGAGAGTCCAGGAATGGTCAGTGTGGTCTGAGAGAGCCCAGGAATGGGCAGTTTGGCCTGGGAGTCAAGGAATGGTCAGTGTGGTCTGAGAGAGTCCATGGATGGTCAATTTGGCCTGAGAGTCCAGGGATGGCCAGTGTGGCCTGAGAGACCAGAGAAGGTCAGTGTGATCTGAGAATGTCCAGGGATGGTCGGTGTGGTCTGAGAGAATCCAGGGCTGGTCAGTGTGGTCTGAGTGAGTCCAGAGATCGCCAATGAGGTCTGGGAGGCAGGGGATGGTCAGTGTGGTCTGAGAGAGTCCAGGGATGGCCAGTGTGGTCTGAGAGTCCAGGGATGGCAGTGTTGTCTGGCAGTCCAGGGCTGGTCAGTGTGGTCTGAGAGGCCATGGATGGTCAGTGTGGTCTGAGAGAGTCCACGCTTGGTCAGTTTGGCCCGAGGGTCCAGGGATGGCCAGTGTGGCCTGACAGTCCAGACATGGTCAGTGTGGTCTGAGAGTGTCCAGGAATGGTCAGTGTGGTCTGAGAGAGTCCAGGGCTGGTCAGTGTGGTCTGAGAGTGTCCAGAGATCACCAGTGAGGTCTGGGAGCCAGGGGATGGTCAGTTTCATCTGAAAGAGTCCAGGGCTGGTCAGTGTGGTCTGAGAGAGTCCAGGGATGGTCAGTGTGGCCTGAGGGAGCCCAGTAATGGTCAGTGTGGGCTGTGAGAGTCCAGGAATGGTCAGTGTGGTCTGAGAGAGCCCAGTAATAGTCAGTGTGGCCTGTGAGAGTCCAGGAATGGTCAGTGTGGTCTGAGAGAGCCCAGGAATGGGCAGTTTGGCCTGGGAGTCAAGGAATGGTCAGTGTGGTCTGAGAGAGTCCATGGATGGTCAATTTGGCCTGAGAGTCCAGGGATGGCCAGTGTGGCCTGAGAGACCAGAGAAGGTCAGTGTGATCTGAGAATGTCCAGGGATGGTCGGTGTGGTCTGAGAGAATCCAGGGCTTGTCAGTGTGGTCTGAGTGAGTCCAGAGATCGCCAATGAGGTCTGGGAGCCAGGGGATGGTCAGTGTGGTCTGAGAGAGTCCAGGGATGGCCAGTGTGGTCTGAGAGTCCAGGGATGGCAGTGTTGTCTGGCAGTCCAGGGCTGGTCAGTGTGGCCTGAGAGGCCATGGATGGTCAGTGTGGTCTGAGAGAGTCCACGGTTGGTCAGTTTGGCCCGAGGGTCCAGGGATGGCCAGTGTGGCCTGACAGTCCAGACATGGTCAGTGTGGTCTGAGAGTGTCCAGGGATGGTCTGTGCATTCTGGGAG
The DNA here is from genome assembly GCA_026770705.1 of Isurus oxyrinchus. Taxonomy (NCBI): domain Eukaryota; kingdom Metazoa; phylum Chordata; class Chondrichthyes; order Lamniformes; family Lamnidae; genus Isurus; species Isurus oxyrinchus. Next base: position 143,028 of record JANJGN010001204.1, on the reverse strand, counting down.
AGCCCAGAAATTGTCAGTGTTGCCTGTGAGGGTCCAGGAATGGTCAGTGTGGTCTGAGAGTGTCCAGGAATGGTCAGTGTGGTCTGAGAGAGTCCAGGGCTGGTCAGTGTGGTCTGAGAGTGTCCAGAGATCACCAGTGAGGTCTGGGAGCCAGGGGATGGTCAGTTTCATCTGAAAGAGTCCAGGGCTGGTCAGTGTGGTCTGAGTGAGTCCAGAGATGGCCAGTGTGGCCTGAGAGTCTAGGGATGGTCAGTGTGGTCTGAGAGTCCAGGGCTGGTCAGTGTGGTCTGAGAGTCCAGAATTGGTCAGTGTGGTCTGAGAGAGACCAGAGATGGTCAGTGTGGTCTGAGAGAGTCCATGGCTGGTCAGTGTGGTTTGAGGGAGTGCAGGGATGGTCAGTGTGGTCTGAGAGAGTCCATGGCTGGTCAGTGTGGTTTGAGGGAGTCCAGGGATGGTCAGTGTGGACTGAGAGAGACCTGAGATGGTCAGTGTGGTTTGAGAGAGACCAGAGATGGTCAGTGTAGTCTGAGAGTCCAGGGCTGGTCAGTGTGGTCTGAGAGAGTCCAGGGTTGGTCAGTGTGGTCTGAGAGAGACCAGAGATGGTCAGTGTTTTCCGTGAGAGTCCAGGGTTGGTCAGTGTGGTCTGAGAGAGACTGAAGATAGTCAGTGTGGTCTGAGAGAGACCAGGTCTGGTCAGTGTGGTCTGAGAGTCTTGGGCTGGTCAGTGTGGCTGACAGAGTCCAGGGCTGGTCATTGTGGTCTGAGAGTCCAGGTCTGGTCAGTGCGGTCTGAGAGTCTTGGGCTGGTCAGTCTGGTCTGAGAGAGTCCAGCGCTGGTCAGTGTGGTCTGAGAGAGTCCAAGGCTGGTCAGTGTGGTCTGAGAGTCCAGGTCCGGTCAGTGCGGTCTGAGAGTCTTGGGGTGGTCAGTGTGGTCTGAGAGAGTCCAGGGCTGGTCAGTGTGGTCTGAGAGAGTCCAGGGCTGGTCAGTGTGGTCTGAGAGAGTTCAGGGCTGGTCAGTGTGGTCTGAGAGAGTTCAGGGCTGGTCAGTGTGGTCTGAGAGTGTCCAGGGATGGTCAGTGTTGCCTGAGAGTCCAGGGATGGTCAGTACGGTCTGACAAAGACCAGAGATGGTCAGTGTGGTCTGAGAGTCCAGGGCTAGTCAATGTGGTCTGAGAGAGTCCAGGGCAGGTCAGTGTGGTCTGAGAGAGACCAGAGATGGTCAGTGTGGTTGAGAGAGACCAGAGTTGGTCAGTGTGGTTTGAGAGTCCAGGGCTGGTCAATGTGGTCTGAGAGAGTCCAGGGCTGGTCAGTGTGGTCTGAGAGAGATGTGAGATGTTCACTGTGGTCTGAGAGAGATCAGAGATGGTCAGTGTGTTTTGAGAGAGTCCAGGGATGGTCAGTATGGCCTGAGAGAGTCCAGGGATGGTCAGTGTGGTCTGAGAGAGTCCAGATTTGGTCAGTGTGGCCTGAGAGTGTCCAGAGATGCTCTGTGTGGCCTGAGAGAGTCCAGGGCTGGTCAGTGTGGTCTGAGAGAGACGAGAGATGGTCAGTGTGGTCTGAGAGAGTCCAGGGATGGTCAGTGTGGCCTGAGGGAGCCCAGTAATGGTCAGTGTGGGCTGTGAGAGTCCAGGAATGGTCAGTGTGGTCTGAGAGAGCCCAGTAATAGTCAGTGTGGCCTGTGAGAGTCCAGGAATGGTCAGTGTGGTCTGAGAGAGCCCAGGAATGGGCAGTTTGGCCTGGGAGTCAAGGAATGGTCAGTGTGGTCTGAGAGAGTCCATGGATGGTCAATTTGGCCTGAGAGTCCAGGGATGGCCAGTGTGGCCTGAGAGACCAGAGAAGGTCAGTGTGATCTGAGAATGTCCAGGGATGGTCGGTGTGGTCTGAGAGAATCCAGGGCTGGTCAGTGTGGTCTGAGTGAGTCCAGAGATCGCTAATGAGGTCTGGGAGGCAGGGGATGGTCAGTGTGGTCTGAGAGAGTCCAGGGATGGCCAGTGTGGTCTGAGAGTCCAGGGATGGCAGTGTTGTCTGGCAGTCCAGGGCTGGTCAGTGTGGTCTGAGAGTGTCCAGGGATGGTCTGTGCATTCTGGGAGAGCCCCGAAATTGTCAGTGTTGCCTGTGAGGGTCCAGGAATGGTCAGTGTGGTCTGAGAGAGTCCAGGGCTGGTCAGTGTGGTCTGAGAGTGTCCAGAGATCACCAGTGAAGTCTGGGAGCCAGGGGATGGTCAGTTTCATCTGAAAGACTCCAGGGCTGGTCAGTGTGGTCTGAGAGAGTCCAGGGATGGCCAGTGTGGTCTGAGAGTCCAGGGATGGCAGTGTTGTCTGGCAGTCCAGGGCTGGTCAGTGTGGCCTGAGAGGCCATGGATGGTCAGTGTGGTCTGAGAGAGTCCACGGTTGGTCAGTTTGGCCCGAGGGTCCAGGGATGGCCAGTGTGGCCTGACAGTCCAGACATGGTCAGTGTGGTCTGAGAGTGTCCAGGGATGGTCTGTGCATTCTGGGAGAGCCCAGAAATTGTCAGTGTTGCCTGTGAGGGTCCAGGAATGGTCAGTGTGGTCTGAGAGTGTCCAGGAATGGTCAGTGTGGTCTGAGAGAGTCCAGGGCTGGTCAGTGTGGTCTGAGAGTGTCCAGAGATCACCAGTGAGGTCTGGGAGCCAGGGGATGGTCAGTTTCATCTGAAAGAGTCCAGGGCTGGTCAGTGTGGTCTGAGTGAGTCCAGAGATGGCCAGTGTGGCCTGAGAGTCTAGGGATGGTCAGTGTGGTCTGAGAGTCCAGGGCTGGTCAGTGTGGTCTGAGAGTCCAGAATTGGTCAGTGTGGTCTGAGAGAGACCAGAGATGGTCAGTGTGGTCTGAGAGAGTCCATGGCTGGTCAGTGTGGTTTGAGGGAGTGCAGGGATGGTCAGTGTGGTCTGAGAGAGTCCATGGCTGGTCAGTGTGGTTTGAGGGAGTCCAGGGATGGTCAGTGTGGACTGAGAGAGACCTGAGATGGTCAGTGTGGTTTGAGAGAGACCAGAGATGGTCAGTGTAGTCTGAGAGTCCAGGGCTGGTCAGTGTGGTCTGAGAGAGTCCAGGGTTGGTCAGTGTGGTCTGAGAGAGACCAGAGATGGTCAGTGTTTTCCGTGAGAGTCCAGGGTTGGTCAGTGTGGTCTGAGAGAGACTGAAGATAGTCAGTGTGGTCTGAGAGAGACCAGGTCTGGTCAGTGTGGTCTGAGAGTCTTGGGCTGGTCAGTGTGGCTGACAGAGTCCAGGGCTGGTCATTGTGGTCTGAGAGTCCAGGTCTGGTCAGTGCGGTCTGAGAGTCTTGGGCTGGTCAGTCTGGTCTGAGAGAGTCCAGCGCTGGTCAGTGTGGTCTGAGAGAGTCCAAGGCTGGTCAGTGTGGTCTGAGAGTCCAGGTCCGGTCAGTGCGGTCTGAGAGTCTTGGGGTGGTCAGTGTGGTCTGAGAGAGTCCAGGGCTGGTCAGTGTGGTCTGAGAGAGTCCAGGGCTGGTCAGTGTGGTCTGAGAGAGTTCAGGGCTGGTCAGTGTGGTCTGAGAGAGTTCAGGGCTGGTCAGTGTGGTCTGAGAGTGTCCAGGGATGGTCAGTGTTGCCTGAGAGTCCAGGGATGGTCAGTACGGTCTGACAAAGACCAGAGATGGTCAGTGTGGTCTGAGAGTCCAGGGCTAGTCAATGTGGTCTGAGAGAGTCCAGGGCAGGTCAGTGTGGTCTGAGAGAGACCAGAGATGGTCAGTGTGGTTGAGAGAGACCAGAGTTGGTCAGTGTGGTTTGAGAGTCCAGGGCTGGTCAATGTGGTCTGAGAGAGTCCAGGGCTGGTCAGTGTGGTCTGAGAGAGATGTGAGATGTTCACTGTGGTCTGAGAGAGATCAGAGATGGTCAGTGTGTTTTGAGAGAGTCCAGGGATGGTCAGTATGGCCTGAGAGAGTCCAGGGATGGTCAGTGTGGTCTGAGAGAGTCCAGATTTGGTCAGTGTGGCCTGAGAGTGTCCAGAGATGCTCTGTGTGGCCTGAGAGAGTCCAGGGCTGGTCAGTGTGGTCTGAGAGAGACGAGAGATGGTCAGTGTGGTCTGAGAGAGTCCAGGGATGGTCAGTGTGGCCTGAGGGAGCCCAGTAATGGTCAGTGTGGGCTGTGAGAGTCCAGGAATGGTCAGTGTGGTCTGAGAGAGCCCAGTAATAGTCAGTGTGGCCTGTGAGAGTCCAGGAATGGTCAGTGTGGTCTGAGAGAGCCCAGGAATGGGCAGTTTGGCCTGGGAGTCAAGGAATGGTCAGTGTGGTCTGAGAGAGTCCATGGATGGTCAATTTGGCCTGAGAGTCCAGGGATGGCCAGTGTGGCCTGAGAGACCAGAGAAGGTCAGTGTGATCTGAGAATGTCCAGGGATGGTCGGTGTGGTCTGAGAGAATCCAGGGCTGGTCAGTGTGGTCTGAGTGAGTCCAGAGATCGCTAATGAGGTCTGGGAGGCAGGGGATGGTCAGTGTGGTCTGAGAGAGTCCAGGGATGGCCAGTGTGGTCTGAGAGTCCAGGGATGGCAGTGTTGTCTGGCAGTCCAGGGCTGGTCAGTGTGGTCTGAGAGTGTCCAGGGATGGTCTGTGCATTCTGGGAGAGCCCCGAAATTGTCAGTGTTGCCTGTGAGGGTCCAGGAATGGTCAGTGTGGTCTGAGAGAGTCCAGGGCTGGTCAGTGTGGTCTGAGAGTGTCCAGAGATCACCAGTGAAGTCTGGGAGCCAGGGGATGGTCAGTTTCATCTGAAAGACTCCAGGGCTGGTCAGTGTGGTCTGAGAGAGTCCAGGGATGGTCGGTGTGGCCTGAGGGAGCCCAGTAATGGTCAGTGTGGGCTGTGAGAGTCCAGGAATGGTCAGTGTGGTCTGAGAGAGCCCAGTAATAGTCAGTGTGGCCTGTGAGAGTCCAGGAATGGTCAGTGTGGTCTGAGAGAGCCCAGGAATGGGCAGTTTGGCCTGGGAGTCAAGGAATGGTCAGTGTGGTCTGAGAGAGTCCATGGATGGTCAATTTGGCCTGAGAGTCCAGGGATGGCCAGTGTGGCCTGAGAGACCAGAGAAGGTCAGTGTGATCTGAGAATGTCCAGGGATGGTCGGTGTGGTCTGAGAGAATCCAGGGCTTGTCAGTGTGGTCTGAGTGAGTCCAGAGATCGCCAATGAGGTCTGGGAGCCAGGGGATGGTCAGTGTGGTCTGAGAGAGTCCAGGGATGGCCAGTGTGGTCTGAGAGTCCAGGGATGGCAGTGTTGTCTGGCAGTCCAGGGCTGGTCAGTGTGGTCTGAGAGGCCATGGATGGTCAGTGTGGTCTGAGAGAGTCCACGGTTGGTCAGTTTGGCCCGAGGGTCCAGGGATGGCCAGTGTGGCCTGACAGTCCAGACATGGTCAGTGTGGTCTGAGAGTGTCCAGCGATGGTCTGTGCATTCTGGGAGAGCCCAGAAATTGTCAGTGTTGCCTGTGAGGGTCCAGGAATGGTCAGTGTGGTCTGAGAGTGTCCAGGAATGGTCAGTGTGGTCTGAGAGAGTCCAGGGCTGGTCAGTGTGGTCTGAGAGTGTCCAGAGATCACCAGTGAGGTCTGGGAGCCAGGGGATGGTCAGTTTCATCTGAAAGAGTCCAGGGCTGGTCAGTGTGGTCTGAGTGAGTCCAGAGATGGCCAGTGTGGCCTGAGAGTCTAGGCATGGTCAGTGTGGTCTGAGAGTCCAGGGCTGGTCAGTGTGGTCTGAGAGTCCAGAATTGGTCAGTGTGGTCTGATAGAGACCAGAGATGGTCAGTGTGGTCTGAGAGAGTCCAGGGATGGTCAGTGCGGTCTGAGAGAGTCCAGGGCTGGTCAGTGTGGTCTGAGAGAGTCCATGGCTGGTCAGTGTGGTCTGAGGGAGTCCAGGGATGGTCAGTGTGGACTGAGATTCCAGGGATGCTCAGTATGGTCTGAGAGAGACCTGAGATGGTCAGTGTAGTCTGAGAGTCCAGGGCTGGTCAGTATGGTCTGAGAGAGTCCAGGGCTGGTCAGTGTTGTCTGAGAGAGACCAGAGATGGTCAGTGTTTTCCGTGAGAGTCCAGGGTTGGTCAGTGTGGTCTGAGAGAGACTGAAGATAGTCAGTGTGGTCTGAGAGAGTCCAGGTCTGGTCAGTGTGGACTGAGAGTCTTGGGCTGGTCAGTGTGGCTGACAGAGTCCAGGGCTGGTCATTGTGGTCTGAGAGTCCAGGTCTGGTCAGTGCGGTCTGAGAGTCTTGGGCTGGTCAGTGTGGTCTGAGAGAGTCCAGCGCTGGTCAGTGTGATCTGAGAGAGTCCAGGGCTGGTCAGTGTGGTCTGAGAGAGCCCAGAGATGGTCAATGTGGTCTGAGAGTCCAGGGCTGGTCAGTGTGGTCTGAGAGAGTCCAGGGCTGGTCAGTGTGGTCTGAGAGAGTTCAGGGCTAGTCAGTGTGGTCTGAGCGTGTCCAGGGATGGTCAGTGTTGCCTGAGAATCCAGGGATGGTCAGTACGGTCTGAGAAAGACCAGAGATGGTCAGTGTGGTCTGAGAGTCCAGGGCTAGTCAATGTGGTCTGAGAGAGTCCAGGGCAGGTCAGTGTGGTCTGAGAGAGACCAGAGATGGTCAGTGTGGTTGAGAGAGACCAGAGTTGGTCAGTGTGGTTTGAGAGTCCAGGGCTGGTCAATGTGGTCTGAGAGAGTCCAGGGCTGGTCAGTGTGGTCTGAGAGAGATGTGAGATGTTCACTGTGGTCTGAGAGAGATCAGAGATGGTCAGTGTGTTTTGAGAGAGTCCAGGGATGGTCAGTATGGCCTGAGAGAGTCCAGGGATGGTCAGTGTGGTCTGAGAGAGTCCAGATTTGGTCAGTGTGGCCTGAGAGTGTCCAGAGATGCTCTGTGTGGCCTGAGAGAGTCCGGGGCTGGTCAGTATGGTCTGAGAGAGACCAGAGATGGTCAGTGTGGTTGAGAGAGACCAGAGTTGGTCAGTGTGGTCTGAGAGTCCAGGGCTGGTCAATGTGGTCTGAGAGTGTCCAGGGCTGGTCAGTGTGCTCTGAGAGAGATGAGAGATAGTCAGTGTGGTCTGAGAGAGATCAGAGATGGTCGGTGTGTTCGGAGAGAGTCCAGGGATGGTCAGTATGGCCTGAGAGAGTCCAGGGATGGTCAGTGTGGTCTGAGAGAGTCCAGGTTTGGTCAGTGTGGCCTGAGAGTGTCCAGGTCTGGTCAGTGCAGTCTGAGAGTGTCCAGAGATGCTCTGTGTGGCATGAGAGAGTCCGGGGCTCGTCAGTATGGTCTGAGAGAGACCAGAGATGGTCAGTGTGGTTTGAGAGAGACCAGAGATGGTCAGTGTGGTCTGAGAGTCCAGGGCTGGTCAGTGTGGTCTGAGAGAGTCCGGGACTGGTCAGTATGGTCTGAGAGAGACCAAAGATGGTCAGTGTGGTTTGAGAGAGACCAGAGATGGTCAATGTGGTCTAAGAGTCCAGGAATGGTCAGTGTGGCCTGTGAGTCCAGGGACAATCAGTATGGCCAGGGAGAATCAAGGGATGGTCAGTGTGGTCTGAGAGTCCAGAGATGGTTAGTGTGGTCTAAACGTTTCCAGGGATGTTCGGTACAATCTGGAAGAGTGCAGGAATGGTCAGTGTGGCCTGAGGGAGCCCAGTAATGGTCAGTGTGGCCTGTGAGAGTCCAGGAATTGGCAGTGTGTCCTGAGGGAGCCCAGTAATGGTCAGTGTGGCCTGTGAGATTCCAGGAATGGTCAGTGTGGTCTGAGAGAGCCCTGGAATGGGCAGTTTGGCCTGGGAGTCAAGGAATGGTCAGTGTGGTCTGAGAGAGTCCAGGGATGGTCAGTGTGGTCTGAGAGAGTCCAGGGATGGTCAGTGTGGTCTGAGTGAGTCCAGAAATGGCCAGTGTGGTCTGAGAGGCCAGGGATGGTCAGTGTTGTCTGGCAGTCCAGGGCTGGTCAGTGTGGTCTGAGAGGCCATGGATGGTCAGTGTGGTCTGAGAGAGTCCACGGTTGGTCAGTTTGGCCCGAGGGTCCAGGGATGGCCAGTGTGGCCTGACAGTCCAGACATGGTCAGTGTGGTCTGAGAGTGTCCAGGGATGGTCTGTGCATTCTGGGAGAGCCCAGAAATTGTCAGTGTTGCCTGTGAGGGTCCAGGAATGGTCAGTGTGGTCTGAGAGTGTCCAGGAATGGTCAGTGTGGTCTGAGAGAGTCCAGGGCTGGTCAGTGTGGTCTGAGAGTGTCCAGAGATCACCAGTGAGGTCTGGGAGCCAGGGGATGGTCAGTTTCATCTGAAAGAGTCCAGGGCTGGTCAGTGTGGTCTGAGTGAGTCCAGAGATGGCCAGTGTGGCCTGAGAGTCTAGGCATGGTCAGTGTGGTCTGAGAGTCCAGGGCTGGTCAGTGTGGTCTGAGAGTCCAGAATTGGTCAGTGTGGTCTGATAGAGACCAGAGATGGTCAGTGTGGTCTGAGAGAGTCCAGGGATGGTCAGTGCGGTCTGAGAGAGTCCAGGGCTGGTCAGTGTGGTCTGAGAGAGTCCATGGCTGGTCAGTGTGGTCTGAGGGAGTCCAGGGATGGTCAGTGTGGACTGAGATTCCAGGGATGCTCAGTATGGTCTGAGAGAGACCTGAGATGGTCAGTGTGGTTTGAGAGAGACCAGAGATGGCCAGTGTAGTCTGAGAGTCCAGGGCTGGTCAGTGTGGTCTGAGAGAGTCCAGGGCTGGTCAGTGTTGTCTGAGAGAGACCAGAGATGGTCAGTGTTTTCCGTGAGAGTCCAGGGTTGGTCAGTGTGGTCTGAGAGAGACTGAAGATAGTCAGTGTGGTCTGAGAGAGTCCAGGTCTGGTCAGTGTGGTCTGAGAGTCTTGGGCTGGTCAGTGTGGCTGACAGAGTCCAGGGCTGGTCACTGTGGTCTGAGTGAGTCCAGAGATGGCCAGTGTGGCCTGAGAGTCCAGGGATGGTCAGTGTAGTCTGACAGTCCAGGGCTGGTCAGTGTGGTCTGAGAGTCCAGAATTGGTCAGTGTGGTCTGAGAGAGACCAGAGATGGTCAGTATGGTCTGAGAGAGTCCAGGGATGGTCAGTGTGGTCTGAGAGAGTCCAGGGCTGGTAAGTGTGGTCTGAGAGTCCAGGGCTGGTCAGTGTGGACCGAGAGAGTCCAGGGTTGGACAGTGCAGTCTGAGACTCCAGCGATGGTCAGTGTGGTCTGAGAGAGACCGGAGATGGTCAGTGTGGTCTGAGAGAGTCCAGGGCTAGTCAGTGTGGTCTGAGAGTCCAGGACAGGTCAGCGTGGTCTGAGAGAGTCCGGGGCTGGTGAGTCTGGTCTGAGAGTCCAGAGCTGGTCAGTGTGGGTCTGAGAGTCCAGGGCTGGTCATTGTGGTCTGACAGAGTCCATGGCTGGTCAGTGTGGTCTGAGTGAGTCCAGGCTGGTCAGTGTGGTCTGAGAGTGTCCAGGGATGGTCAGTGTAGTCTGAGAGAGACCTGAGATGGTCAGTGTGGTTTGAGAGAGCCCAGAGATGGTCAGTGTGGTCTGAGAGTCCAGGGCTGGTCAGTGTGGTCTGAGAGAGACCAGAGATGGTCAGTGTTTTCTGTGAGAGTCCAGGGTTGGTCAGTGTGGTCTGAGAGTCTAGGGATGGTCAGTGTGGTCTGAGAGTCCATGGCTGGTCAGTGTGGTCTGAGAGTCCAGAATTGGTCAGTGTGGTCTGAGAGAGACCAGAGATGGTCAGTGTGGTCTGAGAGAGTCCAGGGATGGTCAGTGCGGTCTGAGAGAGTCCAGGGCTGGTCAGTGTGGTCTGAGAGAGTCCATGGCTGGTCAGTGTGGTCTGAGGGAGTCCAGGGATGGTCAGTGTGGACTGAGATTCCAGGGATGCTCAGTATGGTCTGAGAGAGACCTGAGATGGTCAGTGTGGTTTGAGAGAGACCAGAGATGGTCAGTGTAGTCTGAGAGTCCAGGGCTGGTCAGTGTGGTCTGAGAGAGTCCAGGGCTGGTCAGTGTTGTCTGAGAGAGACCAGAGATGGTCAGTGTTTTCCGTGAGAGTCCAGGGTTGGTCAGTGTGGTCTGAGAGAGACTGAAGATAGTCAGTGTGGTCTGAGAGAGTCCAGGTCTGGTCAGTGTGGTCTGAGAGTCTTGGGCTGGTCAGTGTGGCTGACAGAGTCCAGGGCTGGTCACTGTGGTCTGAGTGAGTCCAGAGATGGCCAGTGTGGCCTGAGAGTCCAGGGATGGTCAGTGTAGTCTGACAGTCCAGGGCTGGTCAGTGTGGTCTGAGAGTCCAGAATTGGTCAGTGTGGTCTGAGAGAGACCAGAGATGGTCAGTATGGTCTGAGAGAGTCCAGGGATGGTCAGTGTGGTCTGAGAGAGTCCAGGGCTGGTAAGTGTGGTCTGAGAGTCCAGGGCTGGTCAGTGTGGACCGAGAGAGTCCAGGGTTGGACAGTGCAGTCTGAGACTCCAGCGATGGTCAGTTTGGTCTGAGAGAGACCAGAGATGGTCAGTGTGGTCTGAGAGAGTCCAGGGCTAGTCAGTGTGGTCTGAGAGTCCAGGACAGGTCAGCGTGGTCTGAGAGAGTCCGGGGCTGGTGAGTCTGGTCTGAGAGTCCAGAGCTGGTCAGTGTGGGTCTGAGAGTCCAGGGCTGGTCAGTGTGGTCTGACAGAGTCCATGGCTGGTCAGTGTGGTCTGAGTGAGTCCAGGCTGGTCAGTGTGGTCTGAGAGTGTCCAGGGATGGTCAGTGTAGTCTGAGAGAGACCTGAGATGGTCAGTGTGGTTTGAGAGAGACCAGAGATGGTCAGTGTGGTCTGAGAGTCCAGGGCTGGTCAGTGTGGTCTGAGAGAGACCAGAGATGGTCAGTGTTTTCTGTGAGAGTCCAGGGTTGGTCAGTGTGGTCTGAGAGTCTTGGGCTGGTCAGTGTGGTCTGAGAGAGTCCAGGGCTTGTCAGTGTGGTCTGAGAGAGACCAGAGATGGTCAATGTGGTCTGAGAGTCCAGGGCTGGTCAGTGAGGTCTGAGAGAGTCCAGGGCTGGTCAGTGTGGTCTGAGAGTGTCCCGGGATGGTCAGTGATGCCTGACAGTCCAGAGATGGTTAGTATTGTCTGAGAGAGTTCAGGGCTGGTCAGTGTGGTCTGACAGTTTCCAGGGATGGTCAGTGTTGCCTGAGAGTCCAGGGATGGTCACTATCGTCTGAGAGAGATCAGAGATGGTCAGTGTGGTCTGAGAGTCCAGGGCTAGTCAATGTGGTCTGAGAGAGTTCAGGGCTGGTCAGTGTGGTCTGAGAAATACCAGAGATGGTCAGTGTGGTTGAGAGAGACCAGAGTTGGTCAGTGACTCCAGGGCTGGTCAATGTGGTCTGAGAGAGTCCAGGGCTGGTCAGTGTGGTCTGAGAGAGACGAGAGATGGTCAGTGTGGTCTGAGAGAGTCCAGGGATGCTCAGTATGGCCTGAGAGAGTCCAGGAATGGTCAGTGTGGTCTGAGAGAGTCCAGAGATGGTCAGAGTGGTCTGAGAGAGTCCAGGTTTGGTCAGTGTGGCCTGAGAGTGTCCAGAGATGCTCTGTGTGGCCTGAGAGAGTCCGGGGCTGTCAGTATGATCTGAGAGAGACCAGAGATGGTCAGTGTGGTTTGAGAGAGAGCAGAGATGGTCAATGTGGTCTGAGAGTCCAGGAATGGTCAGTGTGGTCTGAGAGAGTCCAGGGACAATCAGTATGGCCGGGGAGAGTCAAGGGATGGTCAGTGTGGTCTGAGAGTCCAAGAATGGTCAGTGTGGCCTGAGAGAGTCCAGGAGTGGGCAGTTTGGCCTGGGAGTCAAGGAATGGTCAGTGTGGTCTGAGAGAGTCCAGGGATGGTCAGTGTGGTCTGAGAGAGTCCAGGGATGATCAATGTGGCCTGAGAGTCCAGGGATGGCCAGTGTGGCCTGAGAGACCAGAGATGGTCAGTGTGGTCTGAGAATGTCCAGGGATGGTCAGTGTGGTCTGAGAGAGACCAGGAATGGTCAGTGTGGTCTGAGTGAGTCCAGAGATCGCCAATGAGGTCTGGGAGCCAAGGGATGGTCAGTGTGGTCTGAGAGAGTCCAGGGATGGTCAGTGTGGCCTGAGGGAGCCCAGTAATGGTCAGTGTGGGCTGTGAGAGTCCAGGAATGGTCAGTGTGGTCTGAGAGAGCCCAGTAATAGTCAGTGTGGCCTGTGAGAGTCCAGGAATGGTCAGTGTGGTCTGAGAGAGTCCATGGATGGTCAGTGTGGTCTGAGAGAGTCCATGGATGGTCAATTTGGCCTGAGAGTCCAGGGATGGCCAGTGTGGCCTGAGAGACCAGAGAAGGTCAGTGTGATCTGAGAATGTCCAGGGATGGTCGGTGTGGTCTGAGAGAATCCAGGGCTGGTCAGTGTGGTCTGAGTGAGTCCAGAGATCGCCAATGAGGTCTGGGAGCCAGGGGATGGTCAGTGTGGTCTGAGAGAGTCCAGGTATGGTCAGTGTGGTCTGAGTGAGTCCAGAGATGGCCAGTGTGGTCTGAGAGGCCAGGGATGGTCAGTGTTGTCTGGCAGTCCAGGGCTGGTCAGTGTGGTCTGAGAGGCCATGGATGGTCAGTGTGGTCTGAGAGAGTCCACGGTTGGTCAGTTTGGCCCGAGGGTCCAGGGATGGCCAGTGTGGCCTGACAGTCCAGACATGGTCAGTGTGGTCTGAGAGTGTCCAGGGATGGTCTGTGCATTCTGGGAGAGCCCAGAAATTGTCAGTGTTGCCTGTGAGGGTCCAGGAATGGTCAGTGTGGTCTGAGAGTGTCCAGGAATGGTCAGTGTGGTCTGAGAGAGTCCAGGGCTGGTCAGTGTGGTCTGAGAGTGTCCAGAGATCACCAGTGAGGTCTGGGAGCCAGGGGATGGTCAGTTTCATCTGAAAGAGTCCAGGGCTGGTCAGTGTGGTCTGAGTGAGTCCAGAGATGGCCAGTGTGGCCTGAGAGTCTAGGCATGGTCAGTGTGGTCTGAGAGTCCAGGGCTGGTCAGTGTGGTCTGAGAGTCCAGAATTGGTCAGTGTGGTCTGAGAGAGACCAGAGATGGTCAGTGTGGTCTGAGAGAGTCCAGGGATGGTCAGTGCGGTCTGAGAGAGTCCAGGGCTGGTCAGTGTGGTCTGAGAGAGTCCATGGCTGGTCAGTGTGGTCTGAGGGAGTCCAGGGATGGTCAGTGTGGACTGAGATTCCAGGGATGCTCAGTATGGTCTGAGAGAGACCTGAGATGGTCAGTGTGGTTTGAGAGAGACCAGAGATGGTCAGTGTAGTCTGAGAGTCCAGGGCTGGTCAGTGTGGTCTGAGAGAGTCCAGGGCTGGTCAGTGTTGTCTGAGAGAGACCAGAGATGGTCAGTGTTTTCCGTGAGAGTCCAGGGTTGGTCAGTGTGGTCTGAGAGAGACTGAAGATAGTCAGTGTGGTCTGAGAGAGTCCAGGTCTGGTCAGTGTGGTCTGAGAGTCTTGGGCTGGTCAGTGTGGCTGACAGAGTCCAGGGCTGGTCACTGTGGTCTGAGTGAGTCCAGAGATGGCCAGTGTGGCCTGAGAGTCCAGGGATGGTCAGTGTAGTCTGACAGTCCAGGGCTGGTCAGTGTGGTCTGAGAGTCCAGAATTGGTCAGTGTGGTCTGAGAGAGACCAGAGATGGTCAGTATGGTCTGAGAGAGTCCAGGGATGGTCAGTGTGGTCTGAGAGAGTCCAGGGCTGGTAAGTGTGGTCTGAGAGTCCAGGGCTGGTCAGTGTGGACCGAGAGAGTCCAGGGTTGGACAGTGCAGTCTGAGACTCCAGCGATGGTCAGTGTGGTCTGAGAGAGACCGGAGATGGTCAGTGTGGTCTGAGAGAGTCCAGGGCTAGTCAGTGTGGTCTGAGAGTCCAGGACTGGTCAGCGTGGTCTGAGAGAGTCCGGGGCTGGTGAGTCTGGTCTGAGAGTCCAGAGCTGGTCAGTGTGGGTCTGAGAGTCCAGGGCTGGTCAGTGTGGTCTGACAGAGTCCATGGCTGGTCAGTGTGGTCTGAGTGAGTCCAGGCTGGTCAGTGTGGTCTGAGAGTGTCCAGGGATGGTCAGTGTAGTCTGAGAGAGACCTGAGATGGTCAGTGTGGTTTGAGAGAGCCCAGAGATGGTCAGTGTGGTCTGAGAGTCCAGGGCTGGTCAGTGTGGTCTGAGAGAGACCAGAGATGGTCAGTGTTTTCTGTGAGAGTCCAGGGTTGGTCAGTGTGGTCTGAGAGTCTTGGGCTGGTCAGTGTGGTCTGAGAGAGTCCAGGGCTTGTCAGTGTGGTCTGAGAGAGACCAGAGATGGTCAATGTGGTCTGAGAGTCCAGGGCTGGTCAGTGAGGTCTGAGAGAGTCCAGGGCTGGTCAGTGTGGTCTGAGAGTGTCCCGGGATGGTCAGTGATGCCTGACAGTCCAGAGATGGTTAGTATTGTCTGAGAGAGTTCAGGGCTGGTCAGAGTGGTCTGACAGTTTCCAGGGATGGTCAGTGTTGCCTGAGAGTCCAGGGATGGTCACTATCGTCTGAGAGAGATCAGAGATGGTCAGTGTGGTCTGAGAGTCCAGGGCTAGTCAATGTGGTCTGAGAGAGTTCAGGGCTGGTCAGTGTGGTCTGAGAAATACCAGAGATGGTCAGTGTGGTTGAGAGAGACCAGAGTTGGTCAGTGTGGTCTGAGACTCCAGGGCTGGTCAATGTGGTCTGAGAGAGCCCAGGGCTGGTCAGTGTGGTCTGAGAGAGACGAGAGATGGTCAGTGTGGTCTGAGAGAGTCCAGGGATGCTCAGTATGGCCTGAGAGAGTCCAGGAATGGTCAGTGTGGTCTGAGAGAGTCCAGAGATGGTCAGAGTGGTCTGAGAGAGTCCAGGTTTGGTCAGTGTGGCCTGAGAGTGTCCAGAGATGCTCTGTGTGGCCTGAGAGAGTCCGGGGCTGTCAGTATGATCTGAGAGAGACCAGAGATGGTCAGTGTGGTTTGAGAGAGAGCAGAGATGGTCAATGTGGTCTGAGAGTCCAGGAATGGTCAGTGTGGTCTGAGAGAGTCCAGGGACAATCAGTATGGCCGGGGAGAGTCAAGGGATGGTCAGTGTGGTCTGAGAGTCCAAGAATGGTCAGTGTGGCCTGAGAGAGTCCAGGAGTGGGCAGTTTGGCCTAGGAGTCAAGGAATGGTCAGTGTGGTCTGAGAGAGTCCAGGGATGGTCAGTGTGGTCTGAGAGAGTCCAGGGATGGTCAATGTGGCCTGAGAGTCCAGGGATGGCCAGTGTGGCCTGAGAGACCAGAGATGGTCAGTGTGGTCTGAGAATGTCCAGGGATGGTCAGTGTGGTCTGAGAGAGACCAGGAATGGTCAGTGTGGTCTGAGTGAGTCCAGAGATCGCCAATGAGGTCTGGGAGCCAAGGGATGGTCAGTGTGGTCTGAGAGAGTCCAGGGATGGTCAGTGTGGCCTGAGGGAGCCCAGTAATGGTCAGTGTGGGCTGTGAGAGTCCAGGAATGGTCAGTGTGGTCTGAGAGAGCCCAGTAATAGTCAGTGTGGCCTGTGAGAGTCCAGGAATGGTCAGTGTGGTCTGAGAGAGCCCAGGAATGGGCAGTTTGGCCTGGGAGTCAAGGAATGGTCAGTGTGGTCTGAGAGAGTCCATGGATGGTCAATTTGGCCTGAGGGTCCAGGGATGGCCAGTGTGGCCTGAGAGACCAGAGAAGGTCAGTGTGATCTGAGAATGTCCAGGGATGGTCGGTGTGGTCTGAGAGAATCCAGAGATGCTCTGTGTGGCCTGAGAGAGTCTGGGGCTGGTCAGTATGTTCTGAGAGAGACAAGAGATGGTCAGTGTGGTTTGAGAGAAACCAGAGATGGTCAATGTGGTCTGAGAGTCCAGGGCTGGTCAGTGTGGTCTGAGAGAGTCCAGGGCTGGTCAGTGTGGTCTGAGAGAGTCCAGGGCTGGTCAGTGTGGTGTGAGAGTTTCCAGGGATGGTCAGTGAGGCCTGAGAGTCCAGGGATTGTCAGTATGGTCTGAGAGAGACCAGAGATGGTCAGTGTGGTTTGAGAGAGACCAGAGATGGTCAGTGTGGTCTGAGAGTCCATGGCAGATCAGTGTGGTCTGAGAGAGTCCAGGGCTGGTCAGTGTGGTGTGAGAGTTTCCAGGGATGGTCAGTGAGGCCTGAGAGTCCAGGGATGGTCAGTATGGTCTGAGAGAGACCAGAGATGGTCAGTGTGATCTGAGAGAGACCAGAGATGGTCAGTGTGTTCTGATATTGTCCAGGGATGGTCAGTATGGGCTGAGAGTGTCCAGGGTTGGTCAGTGTGGTCTGAGAGTCCAGGGATGGTCAGTGTGGTCTGAGAGAATCCAGGTTTGGTCAGTGTGGCCTGAGAGTCCATGGATGGTCAGTGTGGTCTGAGAGAGTCCAGGGTTGGTCAGTGTGGCCTGTGAGAGTCCAGGGCTGGTCAGTGAGGTCTGAGAGAGTCCAGGGCTGGTCAGTGTGGTCTGAGAGTGTCCCGGGATGGTCAGTGATGCCTGACAGTCCAGAGATGGTTAGCATTGTCTGAGAGAGTTCAGGGCTGGTCAGTGTGGTCTGACAGTTTCCAGGGATGGTCAGTGTTGCCTGAGAGTCCAGGGATGGTCACTATCGTCTGAGAGAGATCAGAGATGGTCAGTGTGGTCTGAGAGTCCAGGGCTAGTCAATGTGGTCTGAGAGAGTTCAGGGCTGGTCAGTGTGGTCTGAGAAATACCAGAGATGGTCAGTGTGGTTGAGAGAGACCAGAGTTGGTCAGTGTGGTCTGAGACTCCAGGGCTGGTCAATGTGGTCTGAGAGAGTCCAGGGCTGGTCAGTGTGGTCTGAGAGAGACGAGAGATGGTCAGTGTGGTCTGAGAGAGTCCAGGGATGCTCAGTATGGCCTGAGAGAGTCCAGGAATGGTCAGTGTGGTCTGAGAGAGTCCAGAGATGGTCAGAGTGGTCTGAGAGAGTCCAGGTTTGGTCAGTGTGGCCTGAGAGTGTCCAGAGATGCTCTGTGTGGCCTGAGAGAGTCCGGGGCTCTCAGTATGATCTGAGAGAGACCAGAGATGGTCAGTGTGGTTTGAGAGTCCAGGAATGGTCAGTGTGGTCTGAGAGAGTCCAGGGACAATCAGTATGGCCAGGGAGAGTCAAGGGATGGTCAGTGTGGTCTGAGAGTCCAAGAATGGTCAGTGTGGCCTGAGAGAGTCCAGGAGTGGGCAGTTTGGCCTGGGAGTCAAGGAAGGGTCAGTGTGGTCTGAGAGACTCCAGGGATGGTCAGTGTGGTCTGAGAGAGTCCAGGGATGGTCAGTGTGGCCTGAGAGTCCAGGGATGGCCAGTGTGGCTTGAGAGACCAGAGATGGTCAGTGTGGTCTGAGAATGTCCAGGGATGGTCAGTGTGGTCTGAGAGAGACCAGGAATGGTCAGTGTGGTCTGAGTGAGTCCAGAGATCGCCAATGAGGTCTGGGAGCCAAGGGATGGTCAGTGTGGTCTGAGAGAGTCCAGGGATGGTCAGTGTGGCCTGAGGGAGCCCAGTAATGGTCAGTGTGGGCTGTGAGAGTCCAGGAATGGTCAGTGTGGTCTGAGAGAGCCCAGTAATAGTCAGTGTGGCCTGTGAGAGTCCAGGAATGGTCAGTGTGGTCTGAGAGAGCCCAGGAATGGGCAGTTTGGCCTGGGAGTCAAGGAATGGTCAGTGTGGTCTGAGAGAGTCCAGGGATGGTCAGTGTGGTCTGAGAGAGTCCATGGATGGTCAATTTGGCCTGAGAGTCCAGGGATGGCCAGTGTGGCCTGAGACACCAGAGAAGGTCAGTGTGATCTGAGAATGTCCAGGGATGGTCGGTGTGGTCTGAGAGAATCCAGGGCTGGTCAGTGTGGTCTGAGTGACTCCAGAGATCGCCAATGAGGTCTGGGAGCCAGGGGATGGTCAGTGTGGTCTGAGAGAGTCTAGGGATGGTCAGTGTGGTCTGAGTGAGTCCAGAGATGGCCAGTGTTGTCTGAGAGGCCAGGGATGGTCAGTGTTATCTGGCAGTCCAGGGCTGGTCAGTGTGGTCTGAGAGTCCAGGGCTGGTCAGAGTGGACTGAGAGAGTCCAGGGCTGGTCAGTGTGGTCTGAGAGTCCAGGGCTGGTCAGAGTGGACTGAGAGAGTCCAGGGCTGGTCAGTGTGGTCTGAGAGTCCAGGGCTGGTAAGTGTGGACTGATAGAGTCCAGGGTTGGTCAGTGTGGACTGATAGAGTCCAGGGTTGGTCAGTGCAGTCTGAGACTCCAGGGATGGTCAGTGTGGTCTGAGAGCGTCCAGGGCTAATCAGTGTGGTCTGAGAGTCCAGGACTGGTCAGCATGGTCTGAGAGAGTCCGGGGCTGATGAGTGTGGTCTGAAAGTCCAGAGCTAGTCAGTGTGGTCTGAGAGTCCAGGGCTGGTCAGTGTGGTCTGACAGAGTCAATGGCTGGTCAGTGTGGTCTGAGTGATTCCAGGCTGGTCAGTGTGGTCTGAGAGTGTCCAGGGATGGTCAGTGTGGTCTGAGAGAGTCCAGGGATGGTCAGTATGGTCTGAGAGAGACCTGAGATGGTCAGTGTGGTCTGAGAGTCCAGGGCTGGTCAGTGAGGTCTGAGAGAGACCAGAGATGGTCAGTGTTTTCTGTGAGAGTCCAGGTCTGGTCAGTGCGGTCTGAGAGAGTCCAGGGATGCTCAGTATGGCCTCAGAGAGTCCAGGTTTGGTCAGTGTGGTCTGAGAGAGTCCAGGAATGGTCAGTGTGGCCTGAGAGTGTCCAGGGACAATCAGTATGGCCAGGGAGAGTCAAAGGATGGTCAGTGTGGTCTGAGAGTCCAGGAATGGTCAGTGTGGTCTGTGAGAGTCCAGGAGTGGGCAGTTTGGCTTGGGAGTCAAGGAATGGTCAGTGTGGTCTGAGAGAGTCCAGGGATGGTCAGTGTGGTCTGAGAGAGTCCAGGGATGGTCAATTTGGCCTGAGAGTCCAGGGATGGCCAGTGTGGCCTGAGAGACCAGAGATGGTCAGTGTGGTCTGAGAATGTCCAGGGATGGTCGGTGTGGTCTGAGAGAGACCAGGAATGGTCAGTGTGGTCTGAGTGAGTCCAGAGATCGCCAATGAGGTCTGGGAGCCAAGGGATGGTCAGTGTGGTCTGAGAGAGTCCAGGGATGGTCAGTGTGGCCTGAGGGAGCCCAGTAATGGTCAGTGTGGGCTGTGAGAGTCCAGGAATGGTCAGTGTGGTCTGAGAGAGCCCAGTAATAGTCAGTATGGCCTGTGAGAGTCCAGGGATGGTCAGTGTGGTCTGAGAGAGCCCAGGAATGGGCAGTTTGGCCTGGGAGTCAAGGAATGGTCAGTGTGGTCTGAGAGAGTCCAGGGATGGTCAGTGTGGTCTGAGAGAGTCCATGGATGGTCAATGTGGTCTGAGAGTCCAGGGATGGCCAGTGTGGCCTGAGAGACCAGAGAAGGTCAGTGTGATCTGAGAATGTCCAGAGATGGTCGGTGCGGTCTGAGAGAATCCAGGGATGGTCAGTGTGGTCTGAGTGAGTCCAGAGATCACCAATGAGGTCTGGGAGCCAGGGGATGGTCAGTGTGGTCTGAGAGAGTCCAGGGATGGTCAGTGTGGTCTGAGTGTGTCCAGAGATGGCCAGTGTGGTCTGAGAGTCCAGGGATGGTCAGTGTTGTCTGGCAGTCCAGGGCTGGTCAGTGTGGTCTGAGAGGCCATGGATGGTCAGTGTGGTCTGAGAGTGTCCACGGTTGGTCAGTTTGGCCCGAGGGTCCAGGGATGGCCAGTGTGGCCTGACAGTCCAGACATGGTCAGTGTGGTCTGAGAGTGTCCAGGGATGGTCAGTGTGGTCTGAGTGAGTCCAGAGATCGCCAGTGAGGTCTGGGAGCCAGGGGATGGTCAGTTTCGTCTGAAAGAGTCCAGGGCTGGTCAGTGTGGTCTGAGTGAGTCCAGAGATGGCCAGTGTGGCCTGAGAGTCTAGGGATGGTCAGTGTTGTCTGACAGTCCAGGGCTGGTCAGTGTGGTCTGAGAGTCCAGAATTGGTCAGTGTGGTCTGAGAAAGACCAGAGATGGTCAGTGTGGTCTGAGAGAGTCCAGGGATGGTCAGTGCGGTCTGAGAGAGTCCAGGGCTGGTCGGTGTGGTCTGAGAGTCCAGGGCTGGTCAGTGTGCACTGAGAGAGTCCAGGGCTGGTCAGTGTGGTCTGAGAGTCCAGGGCTGGTCAGTGTGGACTGAGAGAGTCCAGGGTTGGACAGTGCAGTCTGAGACTCCCGGGATGGTCAGTGTGGTCTGAGAGAGACCGGAGATGGTCAGTGTGGTCTGAGAGAGTCCAGGGCTAGTCAGTGTGGTCTGAGAGTCCAGGACTGGTCAGCGTGGTCTGAGAGAGTCCAGGGCTGGTGAGTGTGGTCTGCGAGTCCAGAGCTGGTCAATGTGGTCTGAGAGTCCATGGCTGGTCAGTGTGGTATGAGAGAGTCCAGGTCTGGTCAGTGCGGTCTGAGAGTCTTGGGCTGGTCAGTGTGGTCTTAGAGAGTCCAGGGCTGGTCAGTCTGGTCTGAGAGTCCAGGTCTGGCCAGTGCGGTCTGAGAGTCTTGGGCTGGTCAGTGTGGTCTGAGAGTCCAGGGCTAGTCAATGTGGTCTGAGAGAGTCCAGAGCTGGTCAGTGTGGTCTGAGAGAGACCAGAGATGGTCAGTGTGGTTGAGAGAGTCCAGGGCTGGTCAGTGTGGTCTGAGAGTCCAGAGATGGTCAGTGTCGTCTGAGAGTTTCCAGGGATGTTCGGTACAATCTGGGAGAGTCCAGGAATGGTCAGTGTGGCCTGTGAGAGTCCAGGAATGGGCAGTTTGGCCTGGACGTCAAGGAATGGTCAGTGTGGTCTGAGAGAGTCCAGGGATGGTCAGTGTGGTCTGAGAGAGTCCAGGGATGGTCAATGTGGCCTGAGAGTCCAGGGATGGCCAGTGTGGCCTGAGAGACCAGAGATGGTCAGTGTGGTCTGAGAATGTCCAGGGATGGTCGGTGTGGTCTGAGAGAGACCAGGAATGGTCAGTGTGGTCTGAGTGAGTCCAGAGATCGCCAATGAGGTCTGGGAGCCAAGGGATGGTCAGTGTGGTCTGAGAGAGTCCAGGGATGGTCAGTATGGCTGGGAGAGTCCAGGGATGGTCAGTGTGGTCTGAGAGAGTTCAGGTTTGGTCAGTGTGGTCTGAGAGAGTCCAGGTTTGGTCAGTGTGGCCTGAGAGTGTCCAGAGATGCTCTGTGTGGCCTGAGAGAGTCCAGGGCTGGTCAGTATGGTCTGAGAGAGACCAGAGATGGTCTGTGTGGTTTGAGAGAGACCAGAGATGGTCAATGTGGTCTGAGAGTCCAGGAATGGTCAGTGTGGCCTGTGAGTCCAGGGACAATCAGTATGGCCAGGGAGAGTCAAGGGATGGTCAGTGTGGTCTGAGAGTCCAGAGATGGTCAGTGTGGTCTGAGAGTTTCCAGGGATGTTCGGCACAATCTGGGAGAGTCCAGGAATGGTCATTGTGGCCTGAGGGAGCACAGTAATGGTCAGTGTGGCCTGTGAGAGTCCAGGAATGGTCAGTGTGGCCTGTGAGAGTCCAGGAATGGGCAGTTTGGCCTGGAAGTCAAGGAATGGTCAGTGTGGTCTGATAGAGTCCAGGGATGGTCAGTGTGGTCTGAGAGAGTCCAGGGATGGTCAATGTGGCCTGAGAGTCCAGGGATGGCCAGTGTGGCCTGAGAGACCAGAGATGGTCAGTGTGGTCTGAGAATGTCCAGGGATGGTCGGTGTGGTCTGAGAGAGACCAGGAATGGTCAGTGTGGTCTGAGTGAGTCCAGAGATCGCCAATGAGGTCTGGGAGCCAAGGGATGGTCAGTGTGGTCTGAGAGAGTCCAGGGATGGTCAGTATGGCTGAGAGAGTCCAGGGATGGTCAGTGTGGTCTGAGAGAGTTCAGGTTTGGTCAGTGTGGTCTGAGAGAGTCCAGGTTTGGTCAGTGTGGCCTGAGAGTGTCCAGAGATGCTCTGTGTGGCCTGAGAGAGTCCAGGGCTGGTCAGTATGGTCTGAGAGAGACCAGAGATGGCCAGTGTGGTTTGAGAGAGACCAGAGATGGTCAATGTGGTCTGAGAGTCCAGGAATGGTCAGTGTGGCTTGTGAGTCCAGGGACAATCAGTATGGCCAGGGAGAGTCAAGGGGTGGTCAGTGTGGTCTGAGAGTTTCCAGGGATGTTCGGCACAATCTGGGAGAGTCCAGGAATGGTCGGTGTGGCCTGAGGGAGCACGGTAATGGTCAGTGTGGCCTGTGAGAGTCCAGGAATGGTCAGTGTGGCCTGTAAGAGTCCAGGAATGGGCAGTTTGGCCTGGGAGTCAAGGAATGGTCAGTGTGGTCTGAGAGAGTCCAGGGATGGTCAGTGTGGTCTGAGAGAGTCCAGGGATGGTCAATGTGGCCTGAGAGTCCAGGGATGGCCAGTGTGGCCTGAGAGACCAGGGATGGTCAGTGTGGTCTGAGAATGTCCAGGTATGGTCGGTGTGGTCTGAGAGAGACCAGAAATTGTCAGTGTGGTCTGAGTGAGTCCAGAGATCGCCAATGAGGTCTGGGAGCCAAGGTATGTTCAGTGTGGTCTGAGAGAGTCCAGGGATGGTCAGTGTGGTCTTAGTGAGTCCAGAGATGGTCAGTGTGGTCTGAGAGTCCAGGTTTGGTCAGTGCGGTCTGAGAGTCCACGTTTGGTCAGTGTGTTCTGAGAGAGACCGGAGATGGTCAGTGTGGTCTGAGAGAGTCCAGGGCATGTCTGTGTGGTCTGAGAGTCCAGTGCTGGTCAGTGTGGTCTGAGAGAGTGCAGGGCTGGTCAGTGTGTTCTGAGAGAGACCGGAGATGGTCAGTGTGGTCTGAGAGAGTCCAGGGCTTGTCTGTGTGGTCTGAGAGTCCAGTGCTGGTCAGTGTGGTCTGAGAGAGTCCAGGGCTTGTCTGTGTGGTCTGAGAGTCCAGTGCTGGTCAGTGTGGTCTGAGAGAGTCCACTGCTGGTCAGTGTGGTCTGAGAGAGTCCAGGGCTGGTCAGTGTGGTCTGAGAGTGTCCAGAGATGCTCTCTGTGGCCTGAGAGAGTCCGGGGCTGGTCAGTATGTTCTGAGAGAGACCAGAGATGGTCAGTGTGGTCTGAGAGAGACCGGAGCTGGTCAGTGTGGTCTGAGTGAGTCCAGAGATGGCCAGTGTGGTCTGAGAGTCCACGTTTGGTCAGTGTGTTCTGAGAGAGACCGGAGATGGTCAGTTTGGTTTGAGAGAGTCCAGGTCTGGTCAGTGTGGTCTGAGAGTCCAGTGCTGGTCAGTGTGGTCTGAGAGAGTCCAGGGCTGGTCAGTGCAGTCTGAGAATGTCCAGAGATGATCTGTGTGGCCTGAGAGAGTCTGGGGCTGGTCAGTATGTTCTGAGAGAGAGCAAGATGGTCAGTGTGGTTTGAGAGAGAGCAGAGATGGTCAATGTGGTCTGAGAGTCCAGGGCTGGTCAGTGTGGTCTGAGAGAGTCCAGGGCTGGTCAGTGTGGTCTGAGAGAGTCCAGGGCTGGTCAGTGTGGTGTGAGAGTTTCCAGAGATGGTCAGTGAGGCCTGAGAGAGTCCGGGGCTGGTCAGTATGTTCTGAGAGAGACCAGAGATGGTCAGTGTGGTTTTAGACAGACCGGAGATGGTCAGTGTGGTCTGAGAGAGTCCAGGGCTGGTCAGTGTGGTCTGAGAGTCCAGTGTTGGTCAGTGTGGTCTGAGAGAGCCCAGGGCTGGTCAATGCGGTCTGAGAGTGTCCAGAGATGCTCTGTGTGGCCTGAGTGAGTCCGGGGCTGGTCAGTATGGTCTGAGAGAGACCAGAGATGGTCAGTGTGGTTTGAGAGAGACCAGAGATGGTCAATGTGGTCTGAGAGTCCAGGGCTGGTCAATGTGGTCTGAGAGAGTCCAGGGCTGGTCAGTGTGGTCTGAGAGAGTCCAGGGCTGGTCAGTGTGGTCTGAGAGAGTCCAGGGTTGGTCAGTGTGGTGTGAGAGTTTCCAGGGATGATCAGTGAGGCCTGAGAGTCCAGGGATGGTCAGTATGGTCTGAGAGAGACCAGAGATGGTCAGTGTAGTTTGAGAGAGACCAGAGATGGTCAGTGTGGTCTGAGAGACCACGGCTGATCAGTGTGGTCTGAGAGAGTCCAGGGATGGTCAGTGTGGTCTGAGAGAGACCAGAGATGGTCAGTGTGGTCTGAGCGAGACCAGAGATTGTCAGTGTGTTCTGAGAGAGTCCAGGGATGGTCAGTATGGCCTGAGTGAGTACATGATTGGTCAGTATGGTCTGAGAGTCCAGGGATGGTCAGTGTGGTCTGAGAGAGTCCAGGTTTGGTCAGTGTGGTCTGAGAGAGTCCAGGGTTGGTCAGTGTGGCCTGTGAGAGTCCAGGAATGGTCAGTGTGGTCTGAGAGATCCCAGGAATGGTCAGTGTGGCCTGTGAGTACAGGGACAGTCAGTATGGTCTGGGAGAGTCAAGGGATTGTCAGTGTGGTCTGAGAGAGACCAGAGATGGTCAGTGTGGCCAGGGAGTCAGGAATGGGCAGTGTGGTCTGAGAGAGTCCAGGGATGGCCAGTGTGGTCTGAGAGTGTCCAGGGATGGTCAGTGAGGCCTGAGAGTCCAGGGATGGTCAGTATGGTCTGAGAGAGACCAGAGATGGTCAGTGTGGTCTGAGAGAGACCAGAGATGGTCAGTGTGTTCTGAGAGAGACCAGAGATGGTCAGTGTGTTCTGAGAGAGACCAGAGATGGTCAGTGTGTTCTGAGAGAGTCCAGGGATGGTCAGTATGGGCTGAGAGTGTCCAGGGTTGGTCAGTGTGGTCTGAGAGTCCATGGATGGTCAGTGTGGTCTGAGAGAATCCAGGTTTGGTCAGTGTGGCCTGAGAGTCCATGGATGGTCAGTGTGGTCTGAGAGAGTCCAGGGTTGGTCAGTGTGGCCTGTGAGAGTCCAGGAATGGTCAGTGTGGTCTGAGAGAGCCCAGGAATGGTCAGTGTGGCCTGAGAGTACAGGAACAGTCAGTATGGTCTGGGAGAGTCAAGGGATGGTCAGTGTGGTCTGAGAGAGACCAGAGATGGTCAGTGTGGCCAGGGAGTCCAGAATGGGCAGTGTGGTCTGAGAGAGTCCAGGAATGGTCAGTGTGGCCAGGGAGTCAGGAATGGGCAGTGTGGTCTGAGAGAGACCAGAGATGGCAAGTTTGGCCAAGGAATCTAGGAATGGTAAGTGTGGTCTGAGAGAGTCCAGGGATGGTCAGTGTGGTCTGATGGTCCAGGGATGGTCAGTGTGGTCTGAGAGAGTCCAGGGATGTTCAGTGTGGTCTGAGATTCCAGGGATGGTCAGTGTGGTCTGAGAGAGTCCAGGGATGGTCAGTGTGGTCTGAGAGTGTCCAGGGATGGTCAGTGTGTTCTGAGATTCCAGGGATGATCAGTGTGGTCTGAGAGAGTCCAGGGGTGGTCAGTGTGGTCTGAGATTCCAGGGATGATCAGTGTGGTCTGAGAGAGTCCAGGGATGGTCAGTGTGGTCTGAGGGAGACCAGAGATGTTCAATGTGGTCTGAGAGTCCAGAGCTGGTCAGTGTGGTCTGAGAGAGTCCAGGGCTGGTCAGTGTGGTCTGAGAGTCCAGGTCTGGTCAGTGTGGTCTGAGAGAGTCCATGGCTGGTCAGTGTGGTCTGAGTGAGTCCAGGCTGGTCAGTGTGGTCTGAGAGAGTCCAGGGATGGTCAGTGTGGCCTGAGAGTCCAGGATGCTCAGTATGGTCTGAGAGAGACCAGGGTTGGTCAGTGAGGTCTGAGAGTGTCCAGGGATGGTCGGTGCAGTCTGAGAGTCCAGGGCTGGTCAGTGTGGTCTGAGAGGGTCCAGGGTTGGTCAGTGTGGTCTGTGAGAGTCCAGGTCTGATCAGTGCGGTCTGAGAGTCTTGGGCTGGTCAGTGTGGTCTGAGAGAGTCCAGGGCTGGTCAGTGTGGTCTGAGAGAGACCAGAGATGCTCAATGTGGTCTGAGAGTCCAGGGCTGGTCAGTGTGGTCTGAGAGATTCCAGGGCTGGTCAGTGTGGTCTGAGAGTGTCCAGGGATGGTCAGTATTGCCTGAGAGTCCAGGAATGGTCAGTATGGTCTGAGAGAGACCATAGATGGTCAGTGTGGTCTGAGAGTCCAGGGCTAGTCAATGTGGTCTGAGAGAGTCCAGGGATGGTCAGTGTGCTCTGAGATTCCAGGGATGGTCAGTGAGGTCTGAGAGAGTCCAGGGATGGTCAGTGTGGTCTGCGAGAGTCCAGGGCTGGTCAGTGTGGTCTGAGAGTCCAGGGCTGGTCAGTGTGGTCTGAGAGTCCAGTGTTGGTCAGTGTGGTCTGAGAGAATCCAGGGCTGGTCAGTGCGGTCTGAAAGTGTCCAGAGATGCTCTGTGTGGCCTGAGAGAGTCTGGGGCTGGTCAGTATGTTCTGAGAGAGACAAGAGATGGTCAGTGTGGTTTGAGAGAGACCAGAGATGGTCAATGTGGTCTGAGAGTCCAGGGCTGGTCAGTGTGGTCTGAGAGAGTCCAGGGCTGGTCAGTGTGGTCTGAGAGAGTCCAGGGCTGGTCAGTGTGGTGTGAGAGTTTCCTGGGATGGTCAGTGAGGCCTGAGAGTCCAGGGACAGTCAGTATGGTCTGAGAGAGACCAGAGATGGTCAGTGTGGTTTGAGAGAGACCAGAGATGGTCAGTGTGGTCTGAGAGTCCATGGCAGATCAGTGTGGTCTGAGAGAGTCCAGGGCTGGTCAGTGTGGTGCGAGAGTTTCCAGGGATGGTCAGTGAGGCCTGAGAGTACAGGAACAGCCAGTATGGTCTGGGGAGTCAAGGGATGGTCAGTGTGGTCTGAGAGAGACCAGAGATGGTCAGTGTGGCCAGGGAGTCCAGAATGGGCAGTGTGGTCTGAGAGAGTCCAGGAATGGTCAGTGTGGCCAGGGAGTCAGGAATGGGCAGTGTGGTCTGAGAGAGACCAGAGATGGCAAGTTTGGCCAAGGAATCTAGGAATAGTAAGTGTGGTCTGAGAGAGTCCAGGGATGGTCAGTGTGGTCTGATGGTCCAGGGATGGTCAGTGTGGTCTGAGAGAGTCCAGGGATGTTCAGTGTGGTCTGAGATTCCAGGGATGGTCAGTGTGGTCTGAGAGAGTCCAGGGATGGTCAGTGTGGTCTGAGAGTGTCCAGGGATGGTCAGTGTGGCCAGGGAGTCAGGAATGGGCAGTGTGGTCTGAGAGAGACCAGAGATGGCAAGTTTGGCCAAGGAATCTAGAAATGGTAAGTGTGGTCTGAGAGAGTCCAGGGATGGTCAGTGTGGTCTGAGAGAGTCCAGGGATGGTCAGTGTGGTCTGAGATTCCAGGGATGGTCAGTGTGGTCTGAGAGAGTCCAGGGATGGTCAGTGTGCTCTGAGATTCCAGGGATGGTCAGTGAGGTCTGAGAGAGTCCAGGGATGGTCAGTGTGGTCTGCGAGAGTCCAGGGCTGGTCAGTGTGGTCTGAGAGTCCAGGGCTGGTCAGTGTGGTCTGAGAGTCCAGTGTTGGTCAGTGTGGTCTGAGAGAATCCAGGGTTGGTCAGTGCGGTCTGAAAGTGTCCAGAGATGCTCTGTGTGGCCTGAGAGAGTCTGGGGCTGGTCAGTATGTTCTGAGAGAGACAAGAGATGGTCAGTGTGGTTTGAGAGAGACCAGAGATGGTCAATGTGGTCTGAGAGTCCAGGGCTGGTCAGTGTGGTCTGAGAGAGTCCAGGGCTGGTCAGTGTGGTCTGAGAGAGTCCAGGGCTGGTCAGTGTGGTGTGAGAGTTTCCAGGGATGGTCAGTGAGGCCTGAGAGTCCAGGGACAGTCAGTATGGTCTGAGAGAGACCAGAGATGGTCAGTGTGGTTTGAGAGAGACCAGAGATGGTCAGTGTGGTCTGAGAGTCCATGGCAGATCAGTGTGGTCTGAGAGAGTCCAGGGCTGGTCAGTGTGGTGCGAGAGTTTCAGGGATGGTCAGTGAGGCCTGAGAGTCCAGGGATGGTCAGTATGGTCTGAGAGAGACCAGAGATGGTCAGTGTGGTCTGAGAGAGACCAGAGATGGTCAGTGTGTTCTGAGAGAGACCAGAGATGGTCAGTGTGGTTTGAGAGAGACCAGAGATGGTCAGTGTGGTCTGAGAGTCCATGGCAGATCAGTGTGGTCTGAGAGAGTCCAGGGCTGGTCAGTGTGGTGCGAGAGTTTCAGGGATGGTCAGTGAGGCCTGAGAGTCCAGGGATGGTCAGTATGGTCTGAGAGAGACCAGAGATGGTCAGTGTGGTCTGAGAGAGACCAGAGATGGTCAGTGTGTTCTGAGAGAGTCCAGAGATGGTCAGTGTGGTCTGAGAGAGACCAGAGATGGTCAGTGTGGTCTGAGAGAGACCAGAGATGGTCAGTGTGTTCTGAGAGAGTCCAGGGATGGTCAGTATGGGCTGAGAGTGTCCAGAGATGGTCAGTGTGGTCTGAGAGAATCCAGGTTTGGTCAGTGTGGCCTGTGAGAGTCCAGGAATGGTCAGTGTGGTCTGAGAGAGCCCAGGAATGGTCAGTGTGGCCTGAGAGTACAGGAACAGTCAGTATGGTCTGGGAGAGTCAAGGGATGGTCAGTGTGGTCTGAGAGAGACCAGAGATGGTCAGTGTGGCCAGGGAGTCCAGAATGGGCAGTGTAGTCTGAGAGAGTCCAGGAATGGTCAGTGTGGCCAGGGAGTCAGGAATGGGCAGTGTGGTCTGAGAGAGACCAGAGATGGCAAGTTTGGCCAAGGAATCTAGGAATAGTAAGTGTGGTCTGAGAGAGTCCAGGGATGGTCAGTGTGGTCTGATGGTCCAGGGATGGTCAGTGTGGTCTGAGAGAGTCCAGGGATGTTCAGTGTGGTCTGAGATTCCAGGGATGGTCAGTGTGGTCTGAGAGAGTCCAGGGATGGTCAGTGTGGTCTGAGATTGTCCAGGGATGGTCAGTGTGCTCTGAGATTCCAGGGATGATCAGTGTGGTCTGAGAGAGTCCAGGGATGGTCAGTGTGGTCTGAGGGAGACCAGAGATGTTCAATGTGGTCTGAGAGTCCAGAGCTGGTCAGTGTGGTCTGAGAGAGTCCAGGGCTGGTCAGTGTGGTCTGAGAGTCAAGGTCTGGTCAGTGTGGTCTGAGAGAGTCCATGGCTGGTCAGTGTGGTCTGAGTGAGTCCAGGCTAGTCAGTGTGGTCTGAGAGTGTCCAGGGATGGTCAGTGTGGCCTGAGAGTCCAGGATGCTCAGTATGGTCTGAGAGAGACCAGGGTTGGTCAGTGAGGTCTGAGAGTGTCCAGGGATGGTCGGTGCAGTCTGAGAGTCCAGGGCTGGTCAGTGTGGTCTGAGAGGGTCCAGGGTTGGTCAGTGTGGTCTGTGAGAGTCCAGGTCTGGTCAGTGCGGTCTGAGAGTCTTGGGCTGGTCAGTGTGGTCTGAGAGAGAACAGAGATGCTCAATGTGGTCTGAGAGTCCAGGGCTGGTCAGTGTTGCCTGAGAGTCCAGGAATGGTCAGTATGGTCTGAGAGAGACCATAGATGGTCAGTGTGGTCTGAGAGTCCAGGGCTAGTCAATGTGGTCAGAGAGAATCCAGGGCTGTTCAGTGTGGTCTGAGAGACACCAGAGATGGTCAGTGTGTTCTGAGAGAGTCCAGGGCTGGTCAGTTTGGTGTGAGAGTTTCCAGGGAATTTTCAGTGAGGCGTTGAGAGTCCACTGCTGGTCAGTGTGGTCTGAGAGAGTCCAGGGATGGTCAGTGTGGTCTGAGAGTGTCCAGAGATGCTCTCTGTGGCCTGAGAGAGTCCGGGGCTGGTCCGTATGTTCTGAGAGAGACCAGAGATGGTCAGTGTGGTTTGAGAGAGACCGAAGCTGGTCAGTGTGGTCTGAGAGGGTCCAGGGCTGGTTAGTGTGGTATGAGAGTCCAGGGTTGGTCAGTGTGGTCTGAGAGAGTCCAGGGATGGTCAGTGTGGTCTGAGAGAGTCCAGGGCTGGTCAGTGTGGTCTGAGAGTCCAGTGTTGGTCAGTGTGGTCTGAGAGAGTCCAGGGCTGGTCAGTGTGGACTGAGAGTGTCCAGAGATGCTCTGTGTGGCCTGAGAGAGTCTGGCGCTGGTCAGTATGTTCTGAGAGAGACAAGAGATGGTCAGTGTGGTTTGAGAGAAACCAGAGATGGTCAATGTGGTCTGAGAGTCCAGGGCTGGTCAGTGTGGTCTGAGAGAGTCCAGGGCTGGTCAGTGTGGTCTGAGAGAGTCCAGGGCTGGTCAGTGTGGTGTGAGAGTTTCCAGGGATGGTCAGTCAGGCCTGAGAGTCCAGGGATTGTCAGTATGGTCTGAGAGAGACCAGAGATGGTCAATGTGGTTTGAGAGAGACCAGAGATGGTCAGTGTGGTCTGAGAGTCCATGGCAGATCAGTGTGGTCTGAGAGAGTCCAGGGCTGGAGAGTGTGGTGTGAGAGTTTCCAGGGATGGTCAGTGAGGCCTGAGAGTCCAGGGATGGTCAGTATGGTCTGAGAGAGACCAGAGATGGTCAGTGTGGTCTGAGAGAGACCAGAGATGGTCAGTGTGTTCTGAGAGAGTCCAGGGATGGTCAGTATGGGCTGAGAGTGTCCAGGGTTGGTCAGTGTGGTCTGAGAGTCCAGGGATGGTCAGTGTGGTCTGAGAGAATCCAGGTTTGGTCAGTGTGGCCTGAGAGTCCATGGATGGTCAGTGTGGTCTGAGAGAGTCCAGGGTTGGTCAGTGTGGCCTGTGAGAGTCCAGGAATGGTCAGTGTGGTCTGAGAGAGCCCAGAGATGGTCAGTGCGGTTTGAGAGAGACCGGTGATTGTCAGTGTGGTCTGAGAGAGTCCAGAGCTGGTCAGTGTGGTCTGAGAGTCCAGTGTTGGTCAGGGTGGTTTGAGAGAGTCCAGGGCTGGTCAGTGTGGTCTGAGAGAGTCCAGGGTTGGTCAGTGTGGTGTGAGAGTTTCCAGGGATGATCAGTGAGGCCTGAGAGTCCAGGGATGGTCAGTATGGTCTGAGAGAGACCAGAGATGGTCAGTGTGGTTTGAGAGAGTCCAGGGATGGTCAGTGTGGTCTGAGAGAGACCAGAGATGGTCAGTGTGGTCTGAGCGAGACCAGAGATTGTCAGTGTGTTCTGAAAGAGTCCAGGGATGGTCAGTATGGCCTGAGTGAGTACATGATTGGTCAGTGTGGTCTGAGAGTCCACTGCTGGTCAGTGTGGTCTGAGAGAGTCCAGGTTTGGTCAGTGTGGTCTGAGAGTCCATGGATGGTCAGTGTGGTCTGAGAGAGTCCAAGGTTGGTCAGTGTGGCCTGTGAGAGTCCAGGAATGGTCAGTGTGGTCTGAGAGATCCCAGGAATGGTCAGTGTGGTCTGTGAGTACAGGGACAGTCAGTATGGTCCGGGAGAGTCAAGGGATTGTCAGTGTGGTCTGAGAGAGACCAGAGATGGTCAGTGTGGTCAGGGAGTCAGGAATGGGCAGTGTGGTCTGAGAGAGTCCAGGAATGGTCAGTGTGGCCAGGGAGTCAGGAATGGGCAGTGTGGTCTGAGAGAGACCAGAGATGGCAAGTTTGGCCAAGGAACCTAGGAATGGTAAGTGTGGTCTGAGAGAGTCCAGGGATGGTCAGTGTGGTCTGAGAGAGTCCAGGGATGGTCAGTGTGGTCTGAGATTCGAGGGACGGTCAGTGTGGTCTGAGAGAGTCCAGGGATGGTCAGTGTGGTCTGCGAGAGTCCAGGGCTGGTCAGTGTGGTTTGAGAGTCCAGGGCTGGTCAGTGTGGTCTGAGAGTCCAGTGTTGGTCAGTGTGGTCTGAGAGAATCCAGGGCTGGTCAGTGCGGTCTGAGAGTGTCCAGAGATGCTCTGTGTGGCCTGAGAGAGTCTGGGGCTGGTCAGTATGTTCTGAGAGAGACAAGAGATGGTCAGTGTGGTTTGAGCGAGACCAGAGATGGTCAATGTGGTCTGAGAGTCCAGGGCTGGTCAGTGTGGTCTGAGAGAGTCCAGGGCTGGTCAGTGTGGTCTGAGAGAGTCCAGGGCTGGTCAGTGTGGTGTGAGAGTTTCCAGGGATGGTCAGTGTGGCCTGAGAGTCCAGGGATTGTCAGTATGGTCTGAGAGAGACCAGAGATGGTCAGTGTGGTTTGAGAGAGACCAGAGATGGTCAGTGTGGTCTGAGAGTCCATGGCAGATCAGTGTGGTCTGAGAGAGTCCAGGGCTGGTCAGTGTGGTGTGAGAGTTTCCAGGGATGGTCAGTGAGGCCTGAGAGTCCAGGGACGGTCAGTATGGTCTGAGAGAGACCAGAGATGGTCAGTGTGATCTGAGAGAGACCAGAGATGGTCAGTGTATTCTGATATTGTCCAGGGATGGTCAGTATGGGCTGAGAGTGTCCAGGGTTGGTCAGTGTGGTCTGAGAGTCCAGGGATGGTCAGTGTGGTCTGAGAGAATCCAGGTTTGGTCAGTGTGGCCTGAGAGTCCATGGATGGTCAGTGTGGTCTGAGAGAGTCCAGGGTTGGTCAGTGTGGCCTGTGAGAGTCCAGGAATGGTCAGTGTGGTCTGAGAGAGCCCAGAAATGGTCAGTGTGGCCTGAGAGAGCCCAGGAATGGTCAGTGTGGTCTGTGAGTACAGGAACAGTCAGTATGGTCTGGGAGAGTCAAGGGATGGTCAGTATATTCTGAGAGAGACCAGAGATTGTCAGTGTGGCCAGGGAGTCCAGAATGGGCAGTGTGGTCTGAGAGAGTCCAGGAATGGTCAGTGTGGCCAGGGAGTCAGGAATGGGCAGTGTGGTCTGAGAGAGACCAGAGATGGCAAGTTTGGCCAAGGAATCTAGGAATAGTAAGCGTGGTCTGAGAGAGTCCAGGGATGGTCAGTGTGGTCTGATGGTCCAGGGATGGTCAGTGTGGTCTGAGAGAGTCCAGGGATGTTCAGTGTGGTCTGAGATTCCAGGGATGGTCAGTGTGGTCTGCGAGAGTCCAGGGATGGTCAGTGTGGTCTGAGAGTGTCCAGGGATGGTCAGTGTGGTCTGAGATTCCAGGGATGATCAGTGTGGTCTAAGAGAGTCCAGGGATGGTCAGTGTGGTCTGAGGGAGACCAGAGATGTTCAGTGTGGTCTGAGAGTCCAGAGCTGGTCAGTGTGGTCTGAGAGAGTCCAGGGCTGGTCAGGGTGGTCTGAGAGTCCAGGTCTGGTCAGTGTGGTCTGAGAGAGTCCATGGCTGGTCAGTGTGGTCTGAGTGAGTCCAGGCTGGTCAGTGTGGTCTGAGAGTGTCCAGGGATGGTCAGTGTGGCCTGAGAGTCCAGGATGCTCAGTATGGTCTGAGAGAGACCAGGGTTGGTCAGTGAGGTCTGAGAGTGTCCAGGGATGGTCGGTGCAGTCTGAGAGTCCAGGGCTGGTCAGTATGGTCTGAGAGGGTCCAGGGTTGGTCAGTGTGGTCAGTGAGAGTCCAGGGCTCGTCAGTGTGGTCTGAGAGAGACCAGAGATGCTCAATGTGGTCTGAGAGTCCAGGGCTGGTCAGTGTGGTCTGAGAGATTCCAGGGCTGGTCAGTGTGGTCTGAGAGTGTCCAGGGATGGTCAGTGTTGCCTGAGAGTCCAGGAATGGTCAGTATGGTCTGAGAGGGACCATAGATGGTCAGTGTGGTCTGAGAGTCCAGGGCTAGTCAATGTGGTCTGAGAGAGTCCAGGGCTGGTCAGTGTGGTCTGAGAGAGACCAGAGATGGTCAGTGTGTTCTGAGAGAGTCCAGGGATGGTTAGTGTTGTCTGAGAGAGATGAGAGATGGTCAGTGTGGTCTGAGAGAGACCAGAGATGGTCAGTATGGCCTGAGAGAGTCCAGGGATGGTCAGTATGGCCTGAGAGAGTCCGGGGATGGTCAGTGTGGTCTGAGAGAGACCAGGGCTGGTCCATGTGGTCTGAGAGTGTCCAGTGATGCTCGGTGTGGCATGAGAGTGTCCGGGGCTGGTCAGTATGGTCTGAGAGAGACCTGAGATGGTCAGTGTGGTTTGAGAGAGAACAGAGATGGTCAGAGTGGTCCGAGAGTCCAGGAATTGTCAGTGTGGCCTTTGAGTCCAGTGACAATCAGTATGGCCAGGGAGAGAAAAGGGATGGTCAGTGTGGTCTGAGAGTCCAGAGATGGTCAGTGTGGTCTGAGAGTTTACAGGGATGTTCGGTACAATCTGGGAAAGTCCAGTGCTGGTCTGTGTGACCTGAGGGAGCCCAGTAATGGTCAGTGTGGCCTGTGAGAGTCCAGGAATGGTCAGTGTGGTCTGAGAGAGCCCAGGAATGGGCAGTGCGGCCTGAGAGTCCAGTGATGGTCAGTGTGGCCTGAGAGTCCATGTATGGTCAGTGTGGTCTGAGAGGGTCCAGAGATGGTCAGTGTGGTCTGAGAGGGTCCAGGGTTGGACAGTGTGGTCTGAGAGTCCAGAGATGGTCAGTGTGGTCTGAGAGAGTCCAGGATTGGTCAGTGCCGGTCTGGGAGCCCAGTGATGGTCACTGTGGCCTGAAAGTCCAAGAATGGTCAGTGCGGCCTGAGAGTCCATGGATGGTAAGTGTGGTCTGAGAGATTCCAGGAATTGTCAGTATGGCCTGTGAGAGTCCAGTAATGGTCAGTGTGGTCTGAGAGAGTCCAGGGATGGTCAGTGTGGCCTGAGGTTCCTGGGATGGCTAGTGTGGCTTGAGAGTCCAGGGATGGTCAGTGTGTTCTGAGAGAGTCCAGGGATGGTCAGTGTGGTCTGGGAGAGTCCAGGGATGGTCACTATGGTCTGTGTGAGTCCAAAGAAGGCCATTGTGGCTTGAGAGTCCCGGGATGGTCAGTGTGGTTTGAGAGTCCAGAGCTGGTCAGTGTGGTCTGAGAGTCCAGGGATGGTCAGTGTGGTCTGAGAGAGTCCAGTGTTGGTCAGTGTGGCCTGTGAGAGTCCAGGAATGGTCAGTGTGGCCTGAGAGAGCCCAGGAATGGTCAGTGTGGCCTGTGAGTACAGGGACAGTCAGTATGGTCTGGGAGAGTCAAGGGATGGTCAGTGTGGTCTGAGAGAGACCAGAGATAGTCAGTGTGGCCAGGGATTCAGCAATGGTCAGTGTGGTCTGAGAGAGTCCAGGGATGGCCAGTGTGGTCTGAGAGAGTCAAGGTATGATCATTGTGGTCTGAGAGAGACACATGGATGGTCAGTGTGGTCTGAGAGTCCAGAGATGGTCAGTGTGGTCTGAGAGAGACCAGAGATGGTCAGTGTGTTCTGAGAGAGTCCAGGGATGGTCAGTATGGGCTGAGAGTGTCCAGGGTTGGTCAGTGTGGTCTGAGAGTCCAGGGATGGTCAGTGTGGTCTGAGAGAATCCAGGTTTGGTCAGTGTGGCCTGAGAGTCCATGGATGGTCAGTGTGATCTGAGAGAGCCCAGGAATGGTCAGTGTGGCCTGGGAGAGCCCAGGAATGGTCAGTGTGGTCTGTGAGTACAGGAACAGTCAGTATGGTCTGGGAGAGTCAAGGGATGGTCAGTATGGTCTGAGAGAGACCAGTGATGGTCAGTGTGGCCAGGGAGTCCAGAATGCGCAGTGTGGTCTGAGAGAGTCCAGGAATGGTCAGTGTGGCCAGGGAGTCAGGAATGGGCAGTGTGGTCTGAGAGAGACCAGAGATGGCAAGTTTGGCCAAGGTTTCTAGGAATAGTAAGTGTGGTCTGAGAGAGTCCAGGGATGGTCAGTGTGGTCTGATGGTCCAGGGATGGTCAGTGTGGTCTGAGAGAGTCCAGGGATGTGCAGTGTGGTCTGAGATTCCAGGGATGGTCAGTGTGGTCTGAGAGAGTCCATGGATGGTCAGTGTGGTCTGAGAGTGTCCAGGGATGGTCAGTGTGGTCTGAGATTCCAGGGATGATCAGTGTGGTCTGAGAGAGTCCAGGGATGGTCAGTGTGGTCTGAGGGAGACCAGAGATGTTCAGTGTGGTCTGAGAGTCCAGAGCTGGTCAGTGTGGTCTGAGAGAGTCCAGGGCTGGTCAGTGTGGTCTGAGAGTCCAGGTCTGGTCAGTGTGGTCTGAGAGAGTCCATGGCTGGTCAGTGTGGTCTGAGTGAGTCCAGGCTGGTCAGTGTGGTCTGAGAGTGTCCAGGGATGGTCAGTGTGGCCTGAGAGTCCAGGATGCTCAGTATGGTCTGAGAGAGACCAGGGTTGGTCAGTGAGGTCTGAGAGTGTCCAGGGATGGTCGGTGCAGTCTGAGAGACCAGGGCTGGTCAGTGTGGTCTGAGAGGGTCCAGGGTTGGTCAGTGTGGTCAGTGAGAGCCCAGGTCTGGTCAGTGCGGTCTGAGAGTCTTGGGCTGGTCAGTGTGGTCTGAGAGAGTCCAGGGCTGGTCAGTGTGGTCTGAGAGAGACCAGAGATGCTCAATGTGGTCTGAGAGTCCAGGGCTGGTCAGTGTGGTCTGAGAGATTCCAGGGCTGGTCAGTGTGGTCTGAGAGTGTCCAGGGATGGTCAGTGTTGCCTGAGAGTCCAGGAATGGTCAGTATGGTCTGAGAGAGACCATAGATGGTCAGTGTGGTCTGAGAGTCCAGGGCTAGTCAATGTGGTCTGAGAGAGTCCAGGGCTGGTCAGTGTGGTCTGAGAGAGACGAGAGATGGTCAGTGTGGTCTGAGAGAGATCAGAGATGGTCAGTGTGTTCTGAGAGAGTCCAGGGATGGTTAGAGTTGTCTGAGAGAGATGAGAGATGGTCAGTGTGGTCTGAGAGAGACCAGAGATGGTCAGTATGGCCTGAGAGAGTCCAGGGATGGTCAGTGCGGCCTGAGAGTCCAGGGTTGGTCAGTGTGGTCTGAGAGAGTCCAGGGTTGGTCAGTGTGGTCTGAGAGTCCAGGGATGGTCAGTGTGGTCTGAGAGAGTCCAGGGTTGGTCAGTGTGGTCTGATAGTCCATGGATGGTCAGTGTGGTCTGAGAGTCCAGAGATGGTCAATGTGGTCTGAGAGTCCAGGGATGGTCAGTATGGTCTGAGAGTGTCCAGGGTTGGTCAGTGTGGTCTGAGAGTGTCCAGGGTTTGTCAGTGTGGTCTGAGAGTCCAGGGATGGTCAGTGTGGTCTACGAGAGACCAGGGTTGGTCAGTGTGGTCTGAGAGAGTCCAGGGATGGTCAGTATGGTCTGTGTGAGTCCAAAGAAGGCCATTGTGGCCTGAGAGTCCAGGGATGGTCAGTGTGGTCTGAGAGTCCAGGGCTGGTCAGTGTGGGCTGAGAGTCCAGGGATGGTCAGTGTGGTCTGAGAGAGACCAGAGATGGTCAGTGTGGTCTGAGAGTTACCAGAGATGGTCAGTGTGGTCTGAGAGAGTTCGGGGCAGGTCAGTGTGGTCTGAGAGTCCAGGGATGGTCAGTGTGGTCTGAGAGAGACCAGAGATGGTCAGTGTGGTCTGAGAGAGTTCAGGGCTGGTCAGTGTGGTCTGAGATTCCAGGGATTGTCAGTGTGGTCTGAGAGGGTCCAGGGATGGTCAGTGTGGCCTGTGAGACCACGGACAATCAGTCTGGCCAGGGAGAGTTCAGGGATGGTCAGTGTGGTCTGAGAGAGACCAGAGATGGTCAGTGTTACCTGGGAGCCCAGGGATGGTCAGTGTAGTCTGAGAAAGTCCTGGGGTGGTCAGTGTGGTCTGAGAGTCCATGGATGATTAGTATGGCCTGAGAGAGTCCAGGGACAGTCAGTGTGGTCTGAGAGTGTCCAGGGATGGTCAGTGTGGCCTCGGAGTCTGGGAATGGTCAGTGTGGTCTGAGAGAGTCCAGAGATGGTCAGTGTTGCCTGAGAGTTACCAGAGATGGTCAGTGTGGTCTGAGAGAGTTCAGGGCTGGTCACTGTGGTCTGAGAGTGTCCAGGGATGGTCAGTGTTGCCTGAGAGTCCAGGAATGGTCAGTATGGTCTGAGAGAGACCATAGATGGTCAGTGTGGTCTGAGAGAGATCAGAGATGGTCAGTGTGGTCTGAGAGTCCAGGGCTAGTCAATGTGGTCTGAGAGAGTCCAGGGCTGGTCAGTGTGGTCTGAGAGAGACCAGAGATGGTCAGTGTGGTCTGAGAGAGATGAGAGATGGTCAGTGTGTTCTGAGAGAGTCCAGGGATGGTTAGTGTTGTCTGAGAGAGATGAGAGATGGTCAGAGTGGTCTGAGAGAGTCCAGGGTTGGTCAGTGTGGCCTGTGAGAGTCCCGGAATGGTGAGTGTGGCCTGAGAGAGCCCAGGAATGGTCAGTGTGGCCTGTGAGTACAGGGACAGTCAGTATGGTCTGGGAGAGTCAAGGGATGGTCAGTGTGGTCTGAGGGAGACCAGAGATAGTCAGTGTGGCCAGGGATTCAGCAATGGTCAGTGTGGTCTGAGAGAGTCCAGGGATGGCCAGTGTGGTCTGAGAGAGTCAAGGTATGATCATTGTGGTCTGAGAGAGTCCATGGATGGTCAGTGTGGTCTGAGAGTCCAGAGATGGTCAGTGTGGTCTGAGAGAGTCCAGGATTGGTCAGTGCGGCCTGAGAGTCCAGGGTTGGTCAGTGTGGTCTGAGAGTGTCCATGGTTGGTCAGTGTGGTCTGAGAGTCCAGGGATGGTCAGTGTGGTCTGAGAGAGTCCAGGGTTGGTCAGTGTGGTCTGAGATTCGATGGATGGTCAGTGTGGTCTGAGAGTCCAGAGATGGTCAATGTGGTCTGAGAGTCCAGGGATGGTCAGTATGGTCTGAGAGTGTCCAGAGATGGTCAGTGTGGTCTGAGAGAGTCCAGGATTGGTCAGGCCGGTCTGAGAGCCCAGTGATGGTCAGTGTGGCCTGAGAGTCCAGGGATGGTCAGTGTGGTCTGAGAGAGTCAAGGAATGGTCAGTGCGGCCTGAGAATCCAGGGATGGCCAGTGTGTTCTGAGAGTCAAGTGATGGCCAGTGTGGCCTGAGAGTCCAGAGATGGTCAGTGTGGTCTGAGAGAGTCCAGGGATGGTCAGGGTGGTCTGAGAGTCCAGGGCTGGTCAGTGTGGTCTGAGAATTACCAGAGATGGTCAGTGTGGTCTGAGAGAGTCCAGGGATGGTCAGTGTGGTCCGAGAGTCCAGGGATGGTCAGTGTGGTCTGAGAGAGTCAAGGAATGGTCAGTGCGGCCTGAGAATCCAGGGATGGCCAGTGTGTT
The DNA here is from genome assembly GCA_026770705.1 of Isurus oxyrinchus. Taxonomy (NCBI): domain Eukaryota; kingdom Metazoa; phylum Chordata; class Chondrichthyes; order Lamniformes; family Lamnidae; genus Isurus; species Isurus oxyrinchus. The sequence continues at coordinate 104,174 of JANJGN010001204.1, read as the reverse complement.
CTGAGAGTCAAGTGATGGCCAGTGTGGCCTGAGAGTCCAGAGATGGTCAGTGTGGTCTGAGAGAGTCCAGGGATGGTCAGGGTGGTCTGAGAGTCCAGGGCTGGTCAGTGTGGTCTGAGAATTACCAGAGATGGTCAGTGTGGTCTGAGAGAGTCCAGGGATGGTCAGTGTGGTCCGAGAGTCCAGGGATGGTCAGTGTGGTCTGAGAGTTACCAGAGATGGTCAGTGTGGTCTGAGAGAGTCCAGGTATGGTCAGTGTGGCCTGAGAGAGCCCAGGAATGGTCAGTGTGGTCTGAGAGTACAGGGACAGTCAATATGGCCTGCGAGAGTCAAGGGATGGTCAGTGTGGTCTGAGAGAGACCAGAGATGGTCAGTGTTGTCAGGGAGTCAGGAATGATCAGTGTGGTCTGAGAGAGTCCAGGGATGGCCAGTGTGGTCTGAGAGAGACCGAGATGGTCAGTGTGGCCAGGGAGTAAGCAATGGTCAGTGTGGTCTGAGAGAGTCCAGAAATGGCCAGTGTGGTCTGAGAGAGTCCGGGGATGGTCAGTGTGGTCTGAGAGCCAAAGATGGTCAGTGTGTTCTGAGAGAGTCCAGGATTGGTCAGTGTGGTCTGAGAGATTCCAGGAATGGTCAGTGCGGCCTGAGAGTCCAGGGATGGCCAGTGTGGTCTGAGAGAGTCCAGGGTTGGTCAGTGTGGTCTGAGAGTCCATGGATGGTCAGTGTGGTCTGAGAGTCCAGAGATGGTCAATGTGGTCTGAGAGTCCAGGGATGGTCAGTATGGTCTGAGAGTGTCCAGGGTTGGTCAGTGTGGTCTGAGAGTGTCCAGGGATGGTCAGTGTGGCCTGAGAGAGTCCATGGATGGTATGTGTGGCCTGAGAGAGTCCAGGAATGGTCAGTGTCGTCTGTGAGTACAGGGACAATCAGTATGGCCAGGGAGAGTCAAGGGATGGTCAGTGTGGTCTGAGAGAGTCCAGGGATGGTCAGTGTGGTCTGAGAGAGAACAGAGATGGTCAGTGTGACATGGGAGCCCAGGGATGGTCACTGTGGTCTGAGAGAGTCCTGGGGTGGACAGTGTGGTCTGAGAGAGTCCAGGGATGGCCAGTGTAATCTGAGAAAGTCCTGGGGTGGTCAGTGTGGTCTGAGAGTCCATGGATGATTAGTATGGCCTGAGAGAGTCCAGGGACAGTCAGTGTGGTCTGAGAGAGAACAGAGATGGTCAGTGTGGCCTCGGAGTCTGGGAATGGTCAGTGTGGTCTGAGAGAGTCCAGAGATGGTCAGTGTTGTCTGAGAGTTACCAGAGATGGTCAGTGTGGTCTGAGAGAGTTCAGGGCTGGTCACTGTGGTCTGAGAGTGTCCAGGGATGGTCAGTGTTGCCTGAGAGTCCAGGAATGGTCAGTATGGTCTGAGAGAGACCATAGATGGTCAGTGTGGTCTGAGAGAGATCAGAGATGGTCAGTGTGGTCTGAGAGTCCAGGGCTAGTCAATGTGGTCTGAGAGAGTCCAGGGCTGGTCAGTGTGGTCTGAGAGAGACCAGAGATGGTCAGTGTGGTCTGAGAGAGATCAGAGATGGTCAGTGTGTTCTGAGAGAGTCCAGGGATGGTTAGTGTTGTCTGAGAGAGATGAGAGATGGTCAGTGTGGTCCGAGAGAGTCCAGGGTTGGTCAGTGTGGCCTGTGAGAGTCCAGGAATGGTCAGTGTGGCCTGAGAGAGCCCAGGAATGGTCAGTGTGGCCTGTGAGTACAGGGACAGTCAGTATGGTCTGGGAGAGTCAAGGGATGGTCAGTGTGGTCTGAGGGAGACCAGAGATAGTCAGTGTGGCCAGGGATTCAGCAATGGTCAGTGTGGTCTGAGAGAGTCCAGGGATGGCCAGTGTGGTCTGAGAGAGTCAAGGTATGATCATTGTGGTCTGAGAGAGTCCATGGATGGTCAGTGTGGTCTGAGAGTCCAGAGATGGTCAGTGTGGTCTGAGAGAGTCCAGGAATGGTCAGTGCGGCCTGAGAGTCCAGGGTTGGTCAGTGTGGTCTGAGAGTGTCCATGGTTGGTCAGTGTGGTCTGAGAGTCCAGGGATGGTCAGTGTGGTCTGAGAGAGTCCAGGGTTGGTCAGTGTGGTCTGAGATTCGATGGATGGTCAGTGTGGTCTGAGAGTCCAGAGATGGTCAATGTGGTCTGAGAGTCCAGGGATGGTCAGTATGGTCTGAGAGTGTCCAGAGATGGTCAGTGTGGTCTGAGAGAGTCCAGGATTGGTCAGGCCGGTCTGAGAGCCCAGTGATGGTCAGTGTGGCCTGAGAGTCCAGGGATGGTCAGTGTGGTCTGAGAGAGTCAAGGAATGGTCAGTGCGGCCTGAGAATCCAGGGATGGCCAGTGTGTTCTGAGAGTCAAGTGATGGCCAGTGTGGCCTGAGAGTCCAGAGATGGTCAGTGTGGTCTGAGAGAGTCCAGGAATGGTCAGTGTGGTCTCAGAGAGTCCAGGATTGGTCAGTGCTGGTCTGTCAGCCCAGTGATGGTCAGTGTGGTCTGAGAGTCCAGGGATGGTCAGTACGGCCTGTGAGAGTCCAGGGATGGTCAGTGTGGTCTGAGAGAGTCCAGGGATGGTCAGTGAGCCCTGAGGTTCCAGGGATGGCCAGTGTGGCTTGAGAGTCCAGGGATGGTCAGTGTGGTCTGAGTGAGTCCAGAGTTGACCAGTGTGGTCTGAGAGAGTCCAGGAATGGTCAGTGTGGTCTGGGAGAGTTCAGGGATGGTCAGTGTGGTCTGTGTAAGTCCAGAGAAGGCCATTGTGGCCTGAGAGTACGGGATGGTCAGTGTGGTCTGAGAGTCCAGGGCTGGTCAGTGTGGTCTGAGAATTACCAGAGATGGTCAGTGTCGTCTGAGAGAGTCCAGGGATGGTCAGTGTGGTCCGAGAGTCCAGAGATGGTCAGTGTGGTCTGAGAGTTACCAGAGATGGTCAGTGTGGTCTGAGAGAGTCCAGGTATGGTCAGTGTGGCCTGAGAGAGCCCAGGAATGGTCAGTGTGGTCTGAGAGTACAGGGACAGTCAATATGGCCTGCGAGAGTCAAGGGATGGTCAGTGTGGTCTGAGAGAGACCAGAAATGGTCAGTGTGGTCAGGGAGTCGGAAAGATCAGTGTGGTCTGAGAGAGTCCAGGGATGGCCAGTGTGGTCTGAGAGAGACCGAGATGGTCAGTGTGGCCAGGGAGTAGGCAATGGTCAGTGTGGTCTGAGAGAGTCCAGAGATGGCCAGTGTGGTCTGAGAGAGTCCGGGGATGGTCAGTGTGGTCTGAGAGCCAAAGATGGTCAGTGTGTTCTGAGAGAGTCCAGGATTGGTCCGTGTGGTCTGAGAGATTCCAGGAATGGTCAGTGCGGCCTGAGAGTCCAGGGATGGCCAGTGTGGTCTGAGAGAGTCCAGGGTTGGTCAGTGTGGTCTGAGAGTCCATGGATGGTCAATGTGGTCTGAGAGTCCAGGGATGGTCAGTATGGTCTGAGAGTGTCCAGAATGGTCAGTGTCGTCTGTGAGTACAGGGACAATCAGTATGGCCAGGGAGAGTCAAGGGATTGTCAGTGTGGTCTGAGAGAGTCCAGGGATGGTCAGTGTGGTCTGAGAGAGAACAGAGATGGTCAGTGTGACATGGGACCCCAGGGATGGTCACTGTCGTCTGAGAGAGTCCTGGGGTGGACAGTGTGGTCTGAGAGAGTCCAGGGATGGCCAGTGTGGTCTGAGAGAGTCCAGGGATGGTCAGTGTGGTCTGAGACAGAACAGAGATGGCCAGTGTGACCTGGGAGTCCAGGGATGTTCAGTGTGGCCTGAGAGACCAGAGAAGGTCAGTGTGGTCTGAGAATGTCCAGGGATGGTCGGTGCGGTCTGAGAGAGACCAGGAATGGTCAGTGTGGTCTAAGTGAGTCCAGAGATCGCCAATGAGGTCTGGGAACCAAGGGATGGTCAGTGTGGTCTGAGAGAGTCCAGGGATGGTCAGCGTGGTCTGAGTGAGTCCAGAGATGGCCAGTGTGGTCTGAGAGTCCAGGGATGGTCAGTGTTGTCTGGCAGTCCAGGGATGGTCAGTGTGTTCTGAGAGAGAACAGAGATGGTCAGTGTAACATGGGAGCCCAGGGATGATCAGTGTGGTCTGAGAGAGTCCTGGGGTGGTCAGTGTGGTCTGAGAGAGTCCAGGGATGGCCAGTGTGGTATGCGTGAGAACAGAGATGGCCAGTGTGACCTGGGAGTCCAGGGATGGTCAGTGTGGCCTGAGAGACCAGAGAAGGTCAGTGTGGTCTGAGAACGTCCAGGGATGGTTGGTGCGGTCTGAGTGAGACCAGGAATGGTCAGTGTGGTCTGAATGAGTCCAGAGATCGCCAATGAGGTCTGGGAGCCAAGGGATGGTCAGTGTGGTCTGAGAGAGTCCAGGGATGGTCAGTGTGGTCTGAGTGAGTCCAGAGATGGCCAGTGTGGTCTGAGAGTTTACAGGGATGTTCGGTACAATCTGGGAGAGTCCAGTGCTGGTCAGTGTGACCTGTGGGAGCCCAGTAATGGTCCGTGTGGCCTGTGAGAGTCCAGGAATGGTCAGTGTGGTCTGAGAGAGCCCAGGAATGGGCAGTGCGGCCTGAGAGTCCAATGATGGTCAGTGTGGTCTGAGAGTCCAGAGATGGTAAATGTGGTCTGAGAGTCCAAGGATGGTCAGTATGGTCTGAGAGAGTCCAGGATTGGTCAGGCCGGTCTGAGAGCCCAGTGATGGTCAGTGTGGCCTGAGAGTCCTGGGATGGTCAGTGTGGTCTGAGAGAGTCCAGGAATGGTCAGTGCGGCCTGAGAATCCAGGGATGGCCAGTGTGTTCTGAGAGTCCAGTGACGGCCAGTGTGGCCTGAGAGTCCAGAGATGGTCAGTGTGGTCTGAGAGAGTCCAGGGATGGTCACTGTGGTCTGAGTGAGTCCAGAAATGGTCAGTGCTGTCTGGCAGTCCAGGGCTGGTCAGCGTGTTCTGAGAGAGACCGGAGATTGTCACTGTGGTCTGAGAGAGTCCAGGGCTGGTCAGTGTGGTCTGAGAGTCCAGTGCTGGTCAGTGTGGTCTGAGAGAGTCCAGGGCTGGTCAGTGCAGTCTGAGAGTGTCCAAAGATTCTCTGTGTGGTCTGAGAGAGTCTGGGGCTGGTCAGTATGGTCTGAGAGAGACCAGAGATGGTCAGTGTGGTCTGAGAGTCCAGGGCTGGTCAGTGTGGTCTGAGAGAGTCCAGGGCTGGTCAGTGAGATCTGAGAGTCCAGGGATGGTCAGTGTGGTCTGAGAGAGACAAGAGATGGTCAGTGTGGTCAGGGAGTCAGGAATGGTCAGTGTGGTCTGAGAGAGTCCAGGAATGGCCAGTGTCGTCTGAGAGAGACCAGGTATGATCATTGTGGTCTGAGAGAGTCCAGGGATGGTCAGAGTGGTCTGAGAGTGTCCAGGGATGGTCAGTGTGGTCTGAGAGTGTCCATGGATGGTTTGTGTGGTCTGAGAGAGGCCAGGGTTGGTCAGTGTGGTCTGAGAGTCCATGGATGGTCAGTGTGGTCTGAGAGTCCAGAGTTGGTCAGTGTGGTCTGAGAGGGTCCAGGGTTGGACAGTGTTGTCTGAGAGTGTCCATGGTTGGTTTGTGTGGTCTGAGAGAGGCCAGGGTTGGTCAGTGTGGTCTGAGAGTCCATGGATGGTCAGTGAGGTCTGAGAGTCCAGAGATGGTCAGTGTGGTCTGAGAGGGTCCAGGGTTGGACAGTGTGGTCTGAGAGTCCGTGGATGGCCAGTGTGGTCTCAGAGAGTCCAGGATTGGTCAGTGCCGGTCTGTCAGCCCAGTGATGGTCAGTGTGGCCTGAGAGTCCAGGGATGGTCAGTACGGCCTGTGAGAGTCCAGGGATGGTCAGTGTGGTCTGAGAGAGTCCAGGAATGGTCAGTGTGGTCTGGGAGAGTCCAGGGATGGTCAGTGTGGTCTGTGTGAGTCCAGAGAAGGCCATTGTGGCCTGAGAGTCCAGGGATGGTCAGTGTGGTCTGAGAGTCCAGAGATGGTCAGTATGGTCTGAGAGTTACCAGAGATGGTCAGTGTGGTCTGAGAGAGTCCAGGAATGGTCAGTGTGGCCTGAGAGAGCCCAGGAATGGTCAGTGTGTTCTGAGAGTACAGGGAGAGTCAATATGGCCTGCGAGAGTCAAGGGATGGTCAGTGTGGTCTGAGAGAGACCAGAGATGGTCAGTGTGGTCAGGGAGTCAGGAATGATCAGTGTGGTCTGAGAGTCCAGGTATGGTCAGTGTGGTCTGAGCGAGACCAGGGTTGGTCAGTGTGGTCTGAGAGTCCATGGATGGTCAGTGTGGTCTGAGAGTCCAGAGATGGTCAGTGTGGTCTGAGAGAGTCCAGGATTGGTCAGGCCGGTCTGAGAGCCCAGTGATGGTCAGTGTGGCCTGAGAGTCCAGGGATCGTCAGTGTGGTCTGAGAGAGTCCAGGAATGGTCAGTGCGGCCTGAGAATCCAGTGATGGCCAGTGTGTTCTGAGAGTCCAGTGATGGCCAGTGTGGCCTGAGAGTCCAGAGATGGTCAGTGTGGTCTGAGAGAGTCCAGGGATGGTCAGTGTTGCCTGAGAGAGTACATGGATGGTAAGTGTGGCCTGCGAGAGTCCAAGAATGGTCAGTGTCGTCTGTGAGTACAGGGACAATCAGTATGGCCAGGGAGATTCAAGGGATGGTCAGTGTGGTCAGAGAGAGTCCAGGGATGGTCAGTGTGGTCTGGGAGAGAACAGAGATGGTCAGTGTGACATGGGAGCCCAGGGATGGTCACTGTGGTCTGAGAGAATCCTGGGGTGGACAGTGTGGTCTGAGAGAGTCCAGGGATGGTCAGTGTGGTCTGAGACAGAACAGAGATGGCCAGTGTGACCTGGGAGTCCAGGGATGTTCAGTGTGGCCTGAGAGACCAGAGAAGGTCAGTGTGGTCTGAGAATTTCCAGGGAAGTTTGGTGCGGTCTGAGAGAGACCAGGAATGGTCAGTGTGGTCTGAGTGAGTCCAGAGATGGCCAATGAGGTCTGGGAACCAAGGGATGGTCAGTGTGGTCTGAGAGAGTCCAGGGATGGTCAGTGTAGTCTGAGTGAGTCCAGAGATGGCCAGTGTGATCAGAGAGTCCAGGGATGGTCAGTGTTGTCTGGCAGTCCAGGGATGGTCAGTGTGTTCTGAGAGAGAACAGACATGGTCAGTGTAACATGGGAGCCCAGGGATGATCAGTGTGGACTGAGAGAGTCCTGGGGTGGTCAGTGTGGTCTGAGAGAATCCAGGGATGGTCAGTGTGGTATGCGTGAGAACAGAGATGGCCAGTGTGACCTGGGAGTCCAGGGATGGTCAGTGTGGCCTGAGAGACCAGAGAAGGTCAGTGTGGTCTGAGAATGTCCAGGGATGGTTGGTGCGGTCTGAGTGTGACCAGGAATGGTCAATGTGGTCTGACTGAGTCCAGAGATCGCCAATGAGGTCTGGGAGCCAAGGGATGGTCAGTGTGGTCTGAGAGAGTCCAGGGATGGTCAGTGTGGTCTGAGTGAGTCCAGAGATGGCCAGTGTGGTCTGAGAGTTTACAGGGATGTTCGGTACAATCTGGGAGAGTCCAGTGCTGGTCAGTGTGGTCTGAGAGAGCCCAGTAATGGTCCGTGTGGCCTGTGAGAGTCCGGGAATGGTCAGTGTGGTCTGAGAGAGCCCAGGAATGGGCAGTGCGGCCTGAGAGTCCAGTGATGGTCAGTGTGGTCTGAGAGTCCAGAGATGGTAAATGTGGTCTGAGAGTCCAAGGATGGTCAGTATGGTCTGAGAGAGTCCAGGATTGGTCAGGCCGGTCTGAGAGCCCAGTGATGGTCAGTGTGGCCTGAGATTCCAGGGATGGTCAGTGTGGTCTGAGAGAGTCCAGGAATGGTCAGTGTGGCCTGAGAATCCAGGGATGGCCAGTGTGTTCTGAGAGTCCAGTGACGGCCAGTGTGGCCTGAGAGTCCAGAGATGGTCAGTGTGGTCTGAGAGAGTCCAGGGATGGTCAGTGTGGTCTGAGAGAGTTCATGGATGGTAAGTGTGGCCTGCGAGAGTCCAGGAATGGTCAGTGTCCTCTGTGAGTACAGGGACAATCAGTATGGCCAGGGAGAGTCAAGGGATGGTCAGTGTGGTCTGAGAGAGTCCAGGGATGGTCAGTGTGGTCTGGGAGAGAACAGAGATGGTCAGTGTGACATGGGAGCCCAGGGATGGTCACTGTGGTCTGAGAGAGTCCTGGGGTGGACAGTGTGGTCTGAGAGAGTCCAGGGATGGTCAGTGTGGTCTGAGAGAGTCCAGGGATGGTCAGTGTGGTCTGAGACAGAACAGAGATGGCCAGTGTGACCTGGGAGTCCAGGGATGTTCAGTGTGGCCTGAGAGACCAGAGAAGGTCAGTGTGGTCTGAGAATGTCCAGGGAAGTTTGGTGCGGTCGGAGAGAGACCAGGAATGGTCAGTGTGGTCTGAGTGAGTCCAGAGATCGCCAAGGAGGTCTGGGAACCAAGGGATGGTCAGTGTGGTCTGAGAGAGTCCAGGGATGGTCAGTGTAGTCTGAGTGAGTCCAGAGATGGCCAGTGTGATCTGAGAGTCCAGGGATGGTCAGTGTTGTCTGGCAGTCCAGGGCTGGTCAGTGTGTTCTGAGAGAGAACAGACATGGTCAGTGTAACATGGGAGCCCAGGGATGATCAGTGTGGACTGAGAGAGTCCTGGGGTGGTCAGTGTGGTCTGAGAAAGTCCAGGGATGGTCAGTGTGGTATGCGTGAGAACAGAGATGGCCAGTGTGACCTGGGAGTCCAGGGATGGTCAGTGTGGCCTGAGAGACCAGAGAAGGTCAGTGTGGTCTGAGAATGTCCAGGGATGGTTGGTGCAGTCTGAGTGTGACCAGGAATGGTCAGTGTGGTCTGAGTGAGTCCAGAGATCGCCAATGAGGTCTGGGAGCCAAGTGATGGTCAGTGTGGTCTGAGAGAGTCCAGGGATGGTCAGTGTGGTCTGAGTGAGTCCAGAGATGGTCAGTGCTGTCTGGCAGTCCAGGGCTGGTCAGTGTGTTCTGAGAGAGACCGGAGATTGTCACTGTGGTCTGAGAGAGTCCAGGGCTGGTCAGTGTGGTCTGAGAGTCCAGTGCTGTTCAGTGTGGTCTGAGAGAGTCCAGGGCTGGTCAGTGTGGTCTGAGAGTGTCCAAAGACTCTCTGTGTGGTCTGAGAGAGTCTGGGGCTGGTCAGTATGGTCTGAGAGAGACCAGAGATGGTCAGTGTGGTCTGAGAGTCCAGGGCTGGTCAGTGTGGTCTGAGAGTCCAGGGCTGGTCAGTGAGATCTGAGAGTCCAGGGATGGTCAGTGTGGTCTGAGAGAGACCAGAGATGGTCAGTGTGGTCAGGGAGTCAGGAATGGTCAGTGTGGTCTGAGAGAGTCCAGGAATGGCCAGTGTCATCTGAGAGAGACCAGGTATGATCATTGTGGTCTGAGAGAGTCCAGGGATGGTCAGTGTGGTCTGAGAGTGTCCAGGGATGGTCAGTGTGGTCTGAGAGTCCATGGATGGTCAGTGTGGTCTGAGAGTCCAGAGTTGGTCAGTGTGGTCTGAGAGGGTCCAGGGTTGGACAGTGTTGTCTGAGAGAGTCCATGGTTGGTTTGTGTGGTCTGAGAGAGGCCAGGGTTGGTCAGTGTGGTCTGAGAGTCCATGGATGGTCAGTGTGGTCTGAGAGTCCAGAGATGGTCAGTGTGGTCTGAGAGGGTCCAGGGTTGGACAGTGTGGTCTGAGAGTCCATGGATGGCCAGTGTGGTCTCAGAGAGTCCAGGATTGGTCAGTGCCGGTCTGTCAGCCCAGTGAGGGTCAGTGTGGCCTGAGAGAACAGGGATGGTCAGTACGGCCTGTGAGAGTCCAGGGATGGTCAGTGTGGTCTGAGAGAGTCCAGGAATGGTCAGTGTGGTCTGGGAGAGTCCAGGGATGGTCAGTGTGTTCTGTGTGAGTCCAGAGAAGGCCATTGTGGCCTGAGAGTCCCGGGATGGTCAGTGTGGTCTGAGAGTCCAGGGCTGGTCAGTGTGGTCTGAGAATTACCAGAGATGGTCAGTGTGGTCTGAGAGAGTCCAGGGATAGTCAGTGTGGTCTGAGAGTCCAGAGATGGTCAGTGTGGTCTGAGAGTTACCAGAGATGGTCAGTGTGGTCTGAGAGAGTCCAGGAATGGTCAGTGTGGCCTGAGAGAGCCCAGGAATGGTCAGTGTGGTCTGAGAGTACAGGGACAGTCAATATGGCCTGCGAGAGTCAAGGGATGGTCAGTGTGGTCTGAGAGAGACCAGAGATGGTCAGTGTGGTCAGGGAGTCAGGAATGATCAGTGTGGTCTGAGAGAGTCCAGGGATGGTCAGTGTGGTCTGAGAGAGACCAGAGATGGTCAGTGTGGCCAGGGAGTCAGCAATGGTCAGTGTGGTCTGAGAGGGTCCAGAGATGGCCAGTGTAGTCTGAGAGAGTCCAGGGATGGTCAGTGTGGTCTGAGAGTCCAGAGATGGTCAGTGTGGTCTGAGAGAGTCCAGGATTTGTCAGTGTGGTCTGAGAGATTCCAGGAATGGTCAGTGCGGCCTGAGAATCCAGGGATGGCCAGTGTGGTCTGAGAGAGTCCAGGGTTGGTCAGTGTGGTCTGAGAGAGTCCATGGATGGTCAGTGTGTTCTGAGAGTCCAGAGATGGTCAATGTGGTCTGAGAGTCCAGGGATGGTCAGTATGGTCTGAGAGTGTCCAGGGTTGGTCAGTGTGGTCTGAGAGAGAACAGAGATGGTCAGTGTAACATGGGAGCCCAGGGATGATCAGTGTGGTCTGAGAGAGTCCTGGGGTGGTCAGTGTGGTCTGAGAGAGTCCAGGGATGGCCAGTGTGGTATGCGTGAGAACAGAGATGGCCAGTGTGACCTGGGAGTCCAGGGATGGTCAGTGTGGCCTGAGAGACCAGAGAAGGTCAGTGTGGTCTGAGAACGTCCAGGGATGGTTGGTGCGGTCTGAGTGAGACCAGGAATGGTCAGTGTGGTCTGAATGAGTCCAGAGATCGCCAATGAGGTCTGGGAGCCAAGGGATGGTCAGTGTGGTCTGAGAGAGTCCAGGGATGGTCAGTGTGGTCTGAGTGAGTCCAGAGATGGCCAGTGTGGTCTGAGAGTTTACAGGGATGTTCGGTACAATCTGGGAGAGTCCAGTGCTGGTCAGTGTGACCTGTGGGAGCCCAGTAATGGTCCGTGTGGCCTGTGAGAGTCCAGGAATGGTCAGTGTGGTCTGAGAGAGCCCAGGAATGGGCAGTGCGGCCTGAGAGTCCAATGATGGTCAGTGTGGTCTGAGAGTCCAGAGATGGTAAATGTGGTCTGAGAGTCCAAGGATGGTCAGTATGGTCTGAGAGAGTCCAGGATTGGTCAGGCCGGTCTGAGAGCCCAGTGATGGTCAGTGTGGCCTGAGAGTCCTGGGATGGTCAGTGTGGTCTGAGAGAGTCCAGGAATGGTCAGTGCGGCCTGAGAATCCAGGGATGGCCAGTGTGTTCTGAGAGTCCAGTGACGGCCAGTGTGGCCTGAGAGTCCAGAGATGGTCAGTGTGGTCTGAGAGAGTCCAGGGATGGTCACTGTGGTCTGAGTGAGTCCAGAAATGGTCAGTGCTGTCTGGCAGTCCAGGGCTGGTCAGCGTGTTCTGAGAGAGACCGGAGATTGTCACTGTGGTCTGAGAGAGTCCAGGGCTGGTCAGTGTGGTCTGAGAGTCCAGTGCTGGTCAGTGTGGTCTGAGAGAGTCCAGGGCTGGTCAGTGCGGTCTGAGAGTGTCCAAAGATTCTCTGTGTGGTCTGAGAGAGTCTGGGGCTGGTCAGTATGGTCTGAGAGAGACCAGAGATGGTCAGTGTGGTCTGAGAGTCCAGGGCTGGTCAGTGTGGTCTGAGAGAGTCCAGGGCTGGTCAGTGAGATCTGAGAGTCCAGGGATGGTCAGTGTGGTCTGAGAGAGACAAGAGATGGTCAGTGTGGTCAGGGAGTCAGGAATGGTCAGTGTTGTCTGAGAGAGTCCAGGAATGGCCAGTGTCGTCTGAGAGAGACCAGGTATGATCATTGTGGTCTGAGAGAGTCCAGGGATGGTCAGAGTGGTCTGAGAGTGTCCAGGGATGGTCAGTGTGGTCTGAGAGTGTCCATGGATGGTTTGTGTGGTCTGAGAGAGGCCAGGGTTGGTCAGTGTGGTCTGAGAGTCCATGGATGGTCAGTGTGGTCTGAGAGTCCAGAGTTGGTCAGTGTGGTCTGAGAGGGTCCAGGGTTGGACAGTGTTGTCTGAGAGTGTCCATGGTTGGTTTGTGTGGTCTGAGAGAGGCCAGGGTTGGTCAGTGTGGTCTGAGAGTCCATGGATGGTCAGTGAGGTCTGAGAGTCCAGAGATGGTCAGTGTGGTCTGAGAGGGTCCAGGGTTGGACAGTGTGGTCTGAGAGTCCATGGATGGCCAGTGTGGTCTCAGAGAGTCCAGGATTGGTCAGTGCCGGTCTGCCAGCCCAGTGAGGGTCAGTGTGGCCTGAGAGAACAGGGATGGTCAGTACGGCCTGTGAGAGTCCAGGGATGGTCAGTGTGGTCTGAGAGAGTCCAGGAATGGTCAGTGTGGTCTGGGAGAGTCCAGGGATGGTCAGTGTGTTCTGTGTGAGTCCAGAGAAGGCCATTGTGGCCTGAGAGTCCCGGGATGGTCAGTGTGGTCTGAGAGTCCAGGGCTGGTCAGTGTGGTCTGAGAATTACCAGAGATGGTCAGTGTGGTCTGAGAGAGTCCAGGGATAGTCAGTGTGGTCTGAGAGTCCAGAGATCGTCAGTGTGGTCTGAGAGTTACCAGAGATGGTCAGTGTGGTCTGAGAGAGTCCAGGAATGGTCAGTGTGGCCTGAGAGAGCCCAGGAATGGTCAGTGTGGTCTGAGAGTACAGGGACAGTCAATATGGCCTGCGAGAGTCAAGGGATGGTCAGTGTGGTCTGAGAGAGACCAGAGATGGTCAGTGTGGTCAGGGAGTCAGGAATGATCAGTGTGGTCTGAGAGAGTCCAGGGATGGCCAGTGTGGTCTGAGAGAGACCAGAGATGGTCAGTGTGGCCAGGGAGTCAGCAATGGTCAGTGTGGTCTGAGAGGGTCCAGAGATGGCCAGTGTGGTCTGAGAGAGTCCAGGGATGGTCAGTGTGGTCTGAGAGTCCAGAGATGGTCAGTGTGGTCTGAGAGAGTCCAGGATTGGTCAGTGTGGTCTGAGAGATTCCAGGAATGGTCAGTGCGGCCTGAGAATCCAGGGATGGCCAGTGTGGTCTGAGAGAGTCCAGGGTTGGTCAGTGTGGTCTGAGAGAGTCCATGGATGGTCAGTGTGGTCTGAGAGTCCAGAGATGGTCAATGTGGTCTGAGAGTCCAGGGATGGTCAGTATGGTCTGAGAGTGTCCAGGGTTGGTCAGTGTGGTCTGAGAGTGTCCAGGAATGGTCAGTGCGGCCTGAGAGTCCAGTGATGGCCAGTGTGCCCTGAGAGTCCAGAGATGGTCAGTGTGGTCTGAGAGAGTCCAGGGATGGTCAGTTTGGCCTGAGAGAGTTCATGGATGGCAAGTGTGGCCTGAGAGAGTCCAGGGATGGTCAGTGTCCTCTGTGAGTACAGGGACAATCAGTATGGCCAGGGAGAGTCAAGGGATGGTCAGTGTGGTCTGAGAGAGTCCAGGGATGGTCAGTGTGGTCTGAGAGAGAACAGAGATGGTCAGTGTGACATGGGAGCCCAGGGATGGTCAGTGTGGTCTGAGAGAGTCCTGGGCTGGACAGTGTGGTCTGAGAGAGTCCAGGGATGGTCAGTGTGGTCTGAGAGAGTCCAGGGATGGTCAGTGCGGTCTGAGACAGAACAGAGATGGCCAGTGTGACCTGGGAGTCCAGGGATGTTCAGTGTGGCCTGAGAGACCAGAGAAGGTCAGTGTGGTCTGAGAATGTCCAGGGAAGTTTGGTGCGGTCTGAGAGAGACCAGGAATGGTCAGTGTGGTCTGACTGAGTCCAGAGATAGCCAATGAGGTCTGGGAACCAAGGGATGGTCAGTGTGGTCTGAGAGAGTCCAGGGATGGTCAGTGTGGTCTGAGTGAGTCCAGGGATGGTCAGTGTGGTCTGAGAGTCCAGGGATGGTCAGTGTGGTCTGAGAGTTACCAGAGATGGTCAGTGTGGTCTGCGAGAGTCCAGGAATGGTCAGTGTGGCCTGAGAGAGCCCAGGAATGGTCAGTGTGGTCTGAAAATACAGGGACAGTCAATATGGCCTGCGAGAGTCAAGGGATGGTCAGTGTGGTCTGAGAGAGGCCAGAGATGGTCAGTGTGGTCAGGGAGTCAGGAATGATCAGTGTGGTCTGAGAGAGTCCAGGGATGGCCAGTGTGGTCTGAGAGAGTCCAGGGATGGCCAGTGAATTCTGAGAGAATCCAGGGTTGTTCAGTGTGGCCTGAGAGTCAATGGATGGTCAGTGTGGTCTGAGAGTCCAGAGATGGTCAGTGTGGTCTGAGAGAGTCCAAGATTGGTCAGTGTGGTCTGAGAGAGTCCAGGGATGGTCAGTGCTGGTCTGGGAGCCCAGTGATAGTCAGTGCGGCCTGAGAGTCCAGGGATGGTCATTGTGGTCTGAGAGAGTCCAGGAATGGTCAGTGCGGCCTGAGAGTCCAGTGATGGCCAGTGTGGTCTGAGAGAGTCCAGGGATGGTCAGTGTGGTCTGAGAGTCCAGAGATGGTCAGTGTGGTCTGAGAGAGTCCAGGATTGGTCAGTGTGGTCTGAGAGATTCCAGGAATGGTCAGTGCGGCCTGAGAATCCAGGGATGGCCAGTGTGGTCTGAGAGAGTCCAGGGTTGGTCAGTGTGGTCTGAGAGAGTCCATGGATGGTCAGTGTGGTCTGAGAGTCCAGAGATGGTCAATGTGGTCTGAGAGTCCAGGGATGGTCAGTATGGTCTGAGAGTGTCCAGGGTTGGTCAGTGTGGTCTGAGAGTGTCCAGGAATGGTCAGTGCGGCCTGAGAGTCCAGTGATGGCCAGTGTGCCCTGAGAGTCCAGAGATGGTCAGTGTGGTCTGAGAGAGTCCAGGGATGGTCAGTTTGGCCTGAGAGAGTTCATGGATGGCAAGTGTGGCCTGAGAGAGTCCAGGGATGGTCTGTGTCCTCTGTGAGTACAGGGACAATCAGTATGGCCAGGGAGAGTCAAGGGATGGTCAGTGTGGTCTGAGAGAGTCCAGGGATGGTCAGTGTGGTCTGAGAGAGAACAGAGATGGTCAGTGTGACATGGGAGCCCAGGGATGGTCAGTGTGGTCTGAGAGAGTCCTGGGCTGGACAGTGTGGTCTGAGAGAGTCCAGGGATGGTCAGTGTGGTCTGAGAGAGTCCAGGGATGGTCAGTGTGGTCTGAGACAGAACAGAGATGGCAAGTGTGACCTGGGAGTCCAGGGATGTTCAGTGTGGCCTGAGAGACCAGAGAAGGTCAGTGTGGTCTGAGAATGTCCAGGGAAGTTTGGTGCGGTCTGAGAGAGACCAGGAATGGTCAGTGTGGTCTGACTGAGTCCAGAGATAGCCAATGAGGTCTGGGAACCAAGGGATGGTCAGTGTGGTCTGAGAGAGTCCAGGGATGGTCAGTGTGGTCTGAGTGAGTCCAGGGATGGTCAGTGTGGTCTGAGAGTCCAGGGATGGTCAGTGTGGTCTGAGAGTTACCAGAGATGGTCAGTGTGGTCTGCGAGAGTCCAGGAATGGTCAGTGTGGCCTGAGAGAGCCCAGGAATGGTCAGTGTGGTCTGAAAATACAGGGACAGTCAATATGGCCTGCGAGAGTCAAGGGATGGTCAGTGTGGTCTGAGAGAGGCCAGAGATGGTCAGTGTGGTCAGGGAGTCAGGAATGATCAGTGTGGTCTGAGAGAGTCCAGGGATGGCCAGTGTGGTCTGAGAGAGTCCAGGGATGGCCAGTGAATTCTGAGAGAATCCAGGGTTGTTCAGTGTGGCCTGAGAGTCAATGGATGGTCAGTGTGGTCTGAGAGTCCAGAGATGGTCAGTGTGGTCTGGGAGAGTCCAAGATTGGTCAGTGTGGTCTGAGAGAGTCCAGGGATGGTCAGTGCTGGTCTGGGAGCCCAGTGATAGTCAGTGCGGCCTGAGAGTCCAGGGATGGTCAGTGTGGTCTGAGAGAGTCCAGCAATGGTCAGTGCGGCCTGAGAGTCCAGTGATGGCCAGTGTGGTCTGAGAGAGTCCAGGGATGGTCAGTGTGGTCTGAGAGTCCAGAGATGGTCAGTGTGGTCTGAGAGAGTCCAGGATTGGTCAGTGTGGTCTGAGAGATTCCAGGAATGGTCAGTGCGGCCTGAGAATCCAGGGATGGCCAGTGTGGTCTGAGAGAGTCCAGGGTTGGTCAGTGTGGTCTGAGAGAGTCCATGGATGGTCAGTGTGGTCTGAGAGTCCAGAGATGGTCAATGTGGTCTGAGAGTCCAGGGATGGTCAGTATGGTCTGAGAGTGTCCAGGGTTGGTCAGTGTGGTCTGAGAGTGTCCAGGAATGGTCAGTGCGGCCTGAGAGTCCAGTGTTGGCCAGTGTGCCCTGAGAGTCCAGAGATGGTCAGTGTGGTCTGAGAGAGTCCAGGGATGGTCAGTGTGGCCTGAGAGAGTTCATGGATGGCAAGTGTGGCCTGAGAGAGTCCAGGGATGGTCAGTGTCCTCTGTGAGTACAGGGACAATCAGTATGGCCAGGGAGAGTCAAGGGATGGTCAGTGTGGTCTGAGAGAGTCCAGGGATGGTCAGTGTGGTCTGAGAGAGAACAGAGATGGTCAGTGTGACATGGGAGCCCAGGGATGGTCAGTGTGGTCTGAGAGAGTCCTGGGCTGGACAGTGTGGTCTGAGAGAGTCCAGGGATGGTCAGTGTGGTCTGAGAGAGTCCAGGGATGGTCAGTGCGGTCTGAGACAGAACAGAGATGGCCAGTGTGACCTGGGAGTCCAGGGATGTTCAGTGTGGCCTGAGAGACCAGAGAAGGTCAGTGTGGTCTGAGAATGTCCAGGGAAGTTTGGTGCGGTCTGAGAGAGACCAGGAATGGTCAGTGTGGTCTGAGTGAGTCCAGAGATGGCCAATGAGGTCTGGGAACCAAGGGATGGTCAGTGTGGTCTGAGAGAGTCCAGGGATGGTCAGTGTGGTCTGAGTGAGTCCAGGGATGGTCAGTGTGGTCTGAGAGTCCAGGGATGGTCAGTGTGGTCTGAGAGTTACCAGAGATGGTCAGTGTGGTCTGCGAGAGTCCAGGAATGGTCAGTGTGGCCTGAGAGAGCCCAGGAATGGTCAGTGTGGTCTGAAAATACAGGGACAGTCAATATGGCCTGCGAGAGTCAAGGGATGGTCAGTGTGGTCTGAGAGAGACCAGAGATGGTCAGTGTGGTCAGGGAGTCAGGAATGATCAGTGTTGTCTGAGAGAGTCCAGGGATGGTCAGTGTGGTCTGAGAGAGTCCAGGGATGGCCAGTGAATTCTGAGAGAATCCAGGGTTGTTCAGTGTGGCCTGAGAGTCAATGGATGGTCAGTGTGGTCTGAGAGTCCAGAGATGGTCAGTGTGGTCTGAGAGAGTCCAAGATTGGTCAGTGTGGTCTGAGGGAGTCCAGGGATGGTCAGTGCTGGTCTGGGAGCCCAGTGATAGTCAGTGCGGCCTGAGAGTCCAGGGATGGTCAGTGTGGTCTGAGAGAGTCCAGGAATGGTCAGTGCGGCCTGAGAGTCCAGTGATGGTCAGTGTGGCCTGAGAGTCCATGTATGGTCAGTGTGGTCTGAGAGGTTCCAGAGATGGTCAGTGTGGTCTGAGAGGGTCCAGGGATTGTCAGTGTGGCCTAAGGTTCCAGGGATGGCCAGTGTGGCTTGAGAGTCCAGGGATGGTCAGTGTGGTCTGAGAGAGTCCAGGGTTAGTCAGTGTGGCCTGTGAGAGTCCAGGAATGGTCAGTGTGGCCTGAGAGATCCCAGGAATGGTCAGTGTGGCCTGTGAGTACAGGGACAGTCAGAATGTTCTGGGAGAGTCAAGGGATGGTCAGTGTGGTCTGAGAGAGACCAGAGATGGTCAGTGTGCCCAGGGATTCAGGATTGGTCAGTGTGCCCTTAGGTTCCAGGGATGGCCAGTGTGGCTTGAGAGTCCAGGGATGGTCAGTGTGGTCTGAGTGAGTCCAGAGATGACCAGTGTGGTCTGAGAGAGTCCAGGAATGGTCAGTGTGGTCTGGGAGAGTCCAGGGATGGTCAGTGTGGTCTGTGTGAGTCCAGAGAAGGCCATTGTGGCCTGAGAGTCCTGGGATGGTCAGTGTGGTCTGAGAATTACCAGAGATGGTCAGTGTGGTCTGAGAGAGTCCAGGGATGGTCAGTGTGGTCTGAGAGTCCAGAGATGGTCAGTGTGGTCTGAGAGTTACCAGAGATGTTCAGTGTGGTCTGAGAGAGTCCAGGAATGATCAGTGTGGTCTGAGAGTACAGGGAGAGTCAATATGGCCTGCCAGAGTCAAGGGATGGTCAGTGTGGTCTGAGAGAGACCAGAAATGGTCAGTGTGGTCAGGGAGTCAGGAATGATCAGCGTGGTCTGAGAGAGTCCAGGGATGGCCAGTGTGGTCTGAGAGATTCCAGGGATGGCCAGTGTGGTCTGAGAGTCAGGGCTGGTCAGTGTGGTCTGAGAGAGTCCGGGGCTGGTCACTGAGGTCTGAGAGTCCAGGGATGGTCAGTGTGGTCTGAGAGAGACCAGAGATGGTCAGTGTGGTCAGGGAGTCAGGAATGGTCAGTGTGCTCTGAGAGAGTCCAGGAATGGCCAGTGTCGTCTGAGAGAGACCAGGTATGATCATTGTGGTCTGAGAGAGTCCAGGGATGGTCAGTGTGGTCTGAGAGTGTCCAGGGATGGTCAGTGTGGTCTGAGAGTGTCCATGGATGGTTTGTGTGGTCTGAGAGAGGCCAGGGTTGGTCAGTGTGGTCTGAGAGTCCATGGATTGTCAGTGTGGTCTGAGAGTCCAGAGATGGTCAGTGTGGTCTGAGAGTGTCCAGGGTTGGACAGTGTGGTCTAAGAGTCCATGGATGGTCAGTGTGGTCTCAGAGAGTCCAGGATTGGTCAGTGCCGGTCTGAAGGCCCAGAGATGGTCAGTGTGGCCTGAGAGTCCAGGGATGGTCGGTACGGCCTGTGAGAGTCCAGGGATGGTCAGTGTGGTCTGAGAGAGTTCAGGGATGGTCAGTGTGCCCTGAGGTTCCAGGGATGGCCAGTGTGGCTTCAGAGTCCAGGGATGGTCAGTGTGGTCTGAGTGAGTCCAGAGATGACCAGTGTGGTCTGAGAGAGTCCAGGAATGATCAGTGTGGTCTGGGAGAGTCCAGGGATGGTCAGTGTGGTCTGTATGAGTCCAGAGAGGGCCATTGTGGCCTGAGAGTCCTGGGATGGTCAGTGTGGTCTGAGAGTCCAGGGCTGGTCAGTGTGGTCTGAGAATTACCAGAGATGGTCAGTGTGGTCTGAGCGAGTCCAGGGATGGTCAGTGTGGTCTGAGATTCCAGAGATGGTCAGTGTGGTCTGAGAGTTACCAGAGATGGTCAGTGTGGTCTGAGAGAGTCCAGGAATGATCAGTGTGGTCTGAGAGTACAGGGAGAGTCAATATGGCCTGCGAGAGTCAAGGGATGGTCAGTGTGGTCTGAGAGAGACCAGAGATGGTCAGTGTGGTCAGGGAGTCAGGAATGATCAGTGTGGTCTGAGAGAGTCCAGGGATGGCCAGTGTGGTCTGAGAGATTCCAGGGATGGCCAGTGTGGTCTGAGAGAGTCCAGGGATGGCCAGAGTGGTCTGAGAGAGTCCAGGGTTGGTCAATGTGGTCTGAGAGAGTCCAGGGATGGTCAGTGAAGTCTGAGAGAGTCCAGGGTTGGTCAGTGTGGTCAGAGAGTCAATGGATGGTCATTGTGGTCTGAGAGTCCAGAGATGGTCAGTGTGGTCTGAGAGTCCATGGATGGTCAGTGTGGTCTGAGAGTCCAGAGATGGTCAGTGTGGTCTGAGAGAGTCCAGGATTGGTCAGTGCCGGTCTGGGAGCCCAGTCATGGTCAGTGTGGCCTGAGAGTCCAGGAATGGTCAGTGTGGCCTGAGAGTCAATGGATGGTCATTGTGGTCTGAGAGTCCAGAGATGGTCAGTGTGGTCTGAGAGAGTCCAAGATTGGTCAGTGTGGTCTGAGAGAGTCCAGGAATGGTCAGTGCTGCCTGAGAGTCCAGTGATGGTCAGTGTGGCCTGAGAGTCCATTTATGCTCATTGTGGTCTGAGAGGGTCCAGAGATGGTCAGTGTGGTCTGAGAGGGTCCAGGGTTGGACAGTGTGGTCTGAGAGAGTCCAGGAATAGTCAGTGCGGCCTGAGAGTCCAGTGATGGTCAGTGTGGCCTGAGAGTCCATGTATGGTCAGTGTGGTCTGAGAGTCCAGAGATGGTCAGTGTGGTCTGAGAGTCCATGGATGGTCAGTGTGGTCTGAGAGTCCAGAGATGGTCAGTGTGGTCTGAGAGAGTCCAGGATTGGTCAGTGCCGGTCTGGGAGCCCAGTCATGGTCAGTGTGGCCTGAGAGTCCAGGAATGGTCAGTGTGGCCTGAGAGTCAATGGATGGTCATTGTGGTCTGAGAGTCCAGAGATGGTCAGTGTGGTCTGAGAGAGTCCAAGATTGGTCAGTGTGGTCTGAGAGAGTCCAGGAATGGTCAGTGCTGCCTGAGAGTCCAGTGATGGTCAGTGTGGCCTGAGAGTCCATTTATGCTCATTGTGGTCTGAGAGGGTCCAGAGATGGTCAGTGTGGTCTGAGAGGGTCCAGGGTTGGACAGTGTGGTCTGAGAGAGTCCAGGAATAGTCAGTGCGGCCTGAGAGTCCAGTGATGGTCAGTGTGGCCTGAGAGTCCATGTATGGTCAGTGTGGTCTGAGAGTCCAGAGATGGTCAGTGTGGTCTGAGAGTCCATGGATGGTCAGTGTGGTCTGAGAGTCCAGAGATGGTCAGTGTGGTCTGAGAGAGTCCAGGATTGGTCAGTGCCTGTCTGGGAGCCCAGTCATGGTCAGTGTGGCCTGAGAGTCCAGGAATGGTCAGTGTGGCCTGAGAGTCCATGGATGGTAAGTGTGGTCTGAGAGATTCCAGGAATGGTCAGAATGGCCTGTGAGAGTCCAGTAATGGTCAGTGTGGTCTGAGGTTCCAGGGATGGCCAGTGTGGCTTGAGAGTCCAGGGATGGTTATTGTGGTCTGAGAGAGTCCAGGGATGGTCAGTGTGGCCTGAGAGAGCCCAGGAATGGTCAGTGTTGCCTGAGAGAGCCCAGGAATGGTCAGTGTGGCCTGTGAGTACAGGGACTGTCAGTATGGTCTGGGAGAGTCAAGGGATGGACTGTGTGGTCTGAGAGAGACCAGAGATGGTCAGTTTGGCCAGGGAGTCAGCAATGGTCAGTGTGGTCTGAGGGGGTCCAGGGATGGCCAGTGTGGCCTGAGAGAGCCAAGGAAGGTCAGTGTGGTCTGAGAGTCCAGAGATGGTCAGTGTGGTCTGCGAGAGTCCAGGATTGGTCAGTGTGGTCTGAGAGAGTCCAGGAATGGTCAGTGCGGCCTGAGAGTCCAGGGATGGCCAGTGTGGTCAGAGAGAGTCCAGGGATGGTCAGTATGGTCTGAGAGTGTCCAGGGTTGGTCAGTGTGGTCTGAGAGTGTCCAGGGTTGGTCAGTGTGGTATGAGAGTCCAGGGATGGTCAGTGTGGTCTGAGAGAGACCAGGGTTGGTCAGTGTGGTCTGAGAGTCCATGGATGGTCAGTGTGGTCTGAGAGTCCAGAGATGGTCAGTGTGGTCTGAGAGAGTCCAGGATTGGTCAGGCCGGTCTGGGAGCCCAGTGGTGGTCAGTGTGGCCTGAGAGTCCAGGGATGGTCAGTGTGGTCTGGCAGTCCAGGGCTGGTCAGTGTGTTCTGAGAGAGACCGGAGATTGTCAGTGTGGTCTGTGAGAGTCCAGGGCTGGTCAGTGTGGTCTGAGAGTCCAGTGCTGGTCAGTGTGGTCTGAGAGAGTCCAGGGCTGGTCCGTGCGGTCTGAGAGTGTCCAGAGATGCTCTGTGTGGTCTGAGAGAGTCTGGGGCTGGTCAGTATGGTCTGAGAGAGACCAGAGATGGTAAGTGTGGTCTGAGAGTCCAGGGCTGGTCAGTGTGGTCTGAGAGAGTCCAGGGCTGGTCAGTGAGGTCTGAGAGTCCAGGGATGGTCAGTGTGGTCTGACAGAGACCAGAGATGGTCAGTGTGGTCAGGGAGTCAGGAATGGTCAGTGTGGTATGAGAGAGTCCAGGAGTGGCCAGTGTCGTCTGAGAGAGTCCACGTATGATCATTGTGGTCTGAGAGAGTCCAGGGATGGTCAGTGTGGTCTGAGAGTGTCCAGGGATGGTCAGTGTGGTCTGAGAGTGTCCATGGATGGTTTGTGTGGTCTGAGAGAGGCCAGGGTTGGTCAGTGTGGTCTGAGAGTTACCAGAGATGGTCAGTGTGGTCTGAGAGAGTCCAGGAATGGTCAGTGTGGTCTGAGAGTCCATGGATGGTCAGTGTGGTCTCAGAGAGTCCAGGATTGGTCAGTGCCAGTCTGTCAGCCCAGTGATGGTCAGTGTGGCCTGAGAGTCCAGGGATGGTCAGTACGGCCTGTGAGAGTCCAGGGATGGTCAGTGTGGTCTGAGAGAGTCCAGGGATGGTCAGTGTGCCCTGAGGTTCCAGGGATGGCCAGTGTGGCTTGAGAGTCCAGGGATGGTCAGTGTGGTCTGAGTGAGTCCAGAGATGACCAGTGTGGTCTGAGAGAGTCCAGGAATGGTCAGTGTGGTCTGGGAGAGTCCAGGGATGGTCAGTGTGGTCTGTGTGAGTCCAGAGAAGGCCATTGTGGCCTGAGAGTCCCGGGATGGTCAGTGTGGTCTGAGAGTCCAGGGCTGGTCAGTGTGGTCTGAGAATTACCAGAGATGGTCAGTGTGGTCTGAGAGAGTCCAGGGATGGTCAGTGTGGTCTGAGAGTCCAGAGATGGTCAGTGTGGTCTGAGAGTTACCAGAGATGGTCAGTGTGGTCTGAGAGTTACCAGAGATGGTCAGTGTGGTCTGAGAAAGTCCAGGAATGGTCAGTGTGGCCTGAGAGAGCCCAGGAATGGTCAGTGTGGTCTGAGAGTACAGGGACAGCTAATATGGCCTGCGAGAGTCAAGGGATGGTCAGTGTGGTCTGAGAGAGACCAGAGATGGTCAGTGTTGTCAGGGAGTCAGGAATGGTCAGTGTGGTTTGAGAGAGTCCAGGAATGGCCAGTGTCGTCTGATAGAGACCAGGTATGATCATTGTGGTCTGAGAGAATCCAGGGATGGTCAGTGTGGTCTGAGAGTGTCCAGGGATGGTCAGTGTGGTCTGAGAGTGTCCATGGATGGTTTATGTAGTCTGAGAGAGGCCAGGGTTGGTCAGTATGGTCTGAGAGTCCATGGATGGTCAGTGTGGTCTGAGAGTCCAGAGATGGTCAGTGTGGTCTGAGAGGGTCCAGGGTTGGACAGTGTGGTCTGAGAGTCCAGGTATTGTCAGTGTGGTCTCAGAGAGTCCAGGATTTTTCAGTGCCGGTCTGTCAGCCCAGTGATGGTCAGTGTGGCCTGAGAGTCCAGGGATGGTCAGTACGGCCTGTGAGAGTCCAGGGATGGTCAGTGTGGTCTGAGAGAGTCCAGGGATGTTCAGTGTGCCCTGAGGTTCCAGGGATGGCCAGTGTGGCTTGAGAGTCCAGGGATGGTCAGTGTGGTCTGAGTGAGTCCAGAGATGACCAGTGTGGTCTGAGTGAGTCCAGGAATGGTCAGCGTGGTCTGGGAGAGTCCAGGGATGGTCAATGTGGTCTGTGTGAGTCCAGAGAAGGCCATTGTGGCCTGAGAGTCCCGGGATGGTCAGTGTGGTCTGAGAGTCCAGGGCTGGTCAGTGTGGTCTGAGAATTACCAGAGATGGTCAGTGTGGTCTGAGAGAGTCCAGGGATGGTCAGTGTGGTCTGAGAGTCCAGAGATGGTCAGTGTGGTCTGAGAGTTACCAGAGATGGTCAGTGTTGTCTGAGAGAGTCCAGGAATGGTCAGTGTGGCCTGAGAGAGCCCAAGAATGGTCAGTGTGCTCTGAGAGTACAGGGACAGTCAATATGGCTTGCAAGAGTCAAGGGATGGTCAGTGTGGTCTGAGAGAGACCAGAGATGGTCAGTTTGGTCAGGGAGTCAGGAATGATCAGTGTGGTCTGAGAGAGTCCAGGGATGGCCACTGTGGTCAGAGAGAGTCCAGGGATGGCCAGTGTGGTCTGAGAGAGTCCAGGGATGGCCAGTGTGGTCTCAGAGAGTCCAGGGTTGGTCAGTGTGGTCTGAGAGAGTCCAGGGTTGGTCAGTGTGGTCTGAGAGAGTCCAGGGATGGCCAGTGAAGTCTGAGAGAATCCAGGGTTGGTCAGTGTGGTGTGAGAGTCAATGGCTGGTCAGTGTGGTCTGAGAGTCCAGACATGGTCAGTCTGATCTGAGAGAGTCCAAGATTGGTCAGTGTGGGCTGAGAGAGTCCAGGGATGGTCAGTGCTGGTCTGGGAGCCCAGTGATGGTCATTGTGGCCTGAGAGTCCAGGGATGGTCAGTGTGGTCTGAGAGAGTCCAGGAATGGCCAGTGTCGTCTGAGAGAGACCAGGTATGATCATTGTGGTCTGAGAGAGTCCAGGGATGGTCAGTGAGGTCTGAGAGTGTCCATGGATGGTTTGTGTGGTCTGAGAGAGACCAGGGTTGGTCAGTGTGGTCTCAGAGTCCATGGATGGTCAGTCTGGTCTGAGAGTCCAGAGATGGTCAGTGTGGTCTGAGAGTCCATGGATGGTCAGTGTGGTCTGAGAGTCCAGAGATGGTCAGTGTGGTCTGAGAGAGTCCAGGATTGGTCAGTGCCGGTCTGGGAGCCCAGTCATGGTCAGTGTGGCCTGAGAGTCCAGGAATGGTCAGTGTGGCCTGAGAGTCAATGGATGGTCATTGTGGTCTGAGAGTCCAGAGATGGTCAGTGTGGTCTGAGAGAGTCCAAGATTGGTCAGTGTGGTCTGAGAGAGTCCAGGAATGGTCAGTGCTGCCTGAGAGTCCAGTGATGGTCAGTGTGGCCTGAGAGTCCATTTAGGCTCATTGTGGTCTGAGAGGGTCCAGAGATGGTCAGTGTGGTCTGAGAGGGTCCAGGGTTGGACAGTGTGGTCTGAGAGAGTCCAGGAATAGTCAGTGCGGCCTGAGAGTCCAGTGATGGTCAGTGTGGCCTGAGAGTCCATGTATGGTCAGTGTGGTCTGAGAGTCCAGAGATGGTCAGTGTGGTCTGAGAGTCCATGGATGGTCAGTGTGGTCTGAGAGTCCAGAGATGGTCAGTGTGGTCTGAGAGAGTCCAGGATTGGTCAGTGCCGGTCTGGAAGCCCAGTCATGGTCAGTGTGGCCTGAGAGTCCAGAGATGGTCAGTGTGTTCTGAGAGTCCAGAGATGGTCAGTGTGGTCTGAGAGTCCAGAGATGGTCAGTGTGGTCTGAGAGAGTCCAGGATTGGTCAGTGCCTGTCTGGGAGCCCAGTCATGGTCAGTGTGGCCTGAGAGTCCAGGAATGGTCAGTGTGGCCTGAGAGTCCATGGATGGTAAGTGTGGTCTGAGAGATTCCAGGAATGGTCAGAATGGCCTGTGAGAGTCCAGTAATGGTCAGTGTGGTCTGAGGTTCCAGGGATGGCCAGTGTGGCTTGAGAGTCCAGGGATGGTTATTGTGGTCTGAGAGAGTCCAGGGATAGTCAGTGTGGCCTGAGAGAGCCCAGGAATGGTCAGTGTGGCCTGAGAGAGCCCAGGAATGGTCAGTGTGGCCTGTGAGTACAGGGACTGTCAGTATGGTCTGGGAGAGTCAAGGGATGGACTGTGTGGTCTGAGAGAGACCAGAGATGGTCAGTTTGGCCAGGGAGTCAGCAATGGTCAGTATGGTCTGAGGGGGTCCAGGGATGGCCAGTGTGGTCTGAGAGAGCCAAGGAAGGTCAGTGTGGTCTGAGAGTCCAGAGATGGTCAGTGTGGTCTGCGAGAGTCCAGGATTGGTCAGTGTGGTCTGAGAGAGTCCAGGAATGGTCAGTGCGGCCTGAGAGTCCAGGGATGGCCAGTGTGGTCAGAGAGAGTCCAGGGTTTGTCAGTGTGGTCTGAGAGTCCATGGATGGTCAGTGTGGTCTGAGAGTCCAGGGATGGTCAGTATGGTCTGAGAGTGTCCAGGGTTGGTCAGTGTGGTCTGAGAGTGTCCAGGGTTGGTCAGTGTGGTATGAGAGTCCAGGGATGGTCAGTGTGGTCTGAGTGAGACCAGGGTTGGTCAGTGTGGTCTGAGAGTCCATGGATGGTCAGTGTGGTCTGAGAGTCCAGAGATGGTCAGTGTGGTCTGAGAGAGTCCAGGATTGGTCAGGCCGGTCTGGGAGCCCAGTGATGGTCAGTGTGGCCTGAGAGTCCAGGGATGGTCAGTGTGGTCTGGCAGTCCAGGGCTGGTCAGTGTGTTCTGAGAGAGACCGGAGATTGTCAGTGTGGTCTGTGAGAGTCCAGGGCTGGTCAGTGTGGTCTGAGAGTCCAGTGCTGGTCAGTGTGGTCTGAGAGAGTCCAGGGCTGGTCCGTGCGGTCTGAGACTGTCCAGAGATGCTCTGTGTGGTCTGAGAGAGTCTGGGGCTGGTCAGTATGGTCTGAGAGAGACCAGAGATGGTCAGTGTGGTCTGAGAGTCCAGGGCTGGTCAGTGTGGTCTGAGAGAGTCCAGGGCTGGTCAGTGAGGTCTGAGAGTCCAGGGATGGTCAGTGTGGTCTGACAGAGACCAGAGATGGTCAGTGTGGTCAGGGAGTCAGGAATGGTCAGTGTGGTATGAGAGAGTCCAGGAATGGCCAGTGTCGTCTGAGAGAGTCCACGTATGATCATTGTGGTCTGAGAGAGTCCAGGGATGGTCAGTGTGGTCTGAGAGTGTCCAGGGATGGTCAGTGTGGTCTGAGAGTGTCCATGGATGGTTTGTGTGGTCTGAGAGAGGCCAGGGTTGGTCAGTGTGGTCTGAGAGTTACCGGAGATGGTCAGTGTGGTCTGAGAGAGTCCAGGAATGGTCAGTGTGGTCTGAGAGTCCATGGATGGTCAGTGTGGTCTCAGAGAGTCCAGGATTGGTCAGTGCCGGTCTGTCAGCCCAGTGATGGTCAGTGTGGCCTGAGAGTCCAGGGATGGTCAGTACGGCCTGTGAGAGTCCAGGGATGGTCAGTGTGGTCTGAGAGAGTCCAGGGATGTTCAGTGTGCCCTGAGGTTCCAGGGATGGCCAGTGTGGCTGAGAGTCCAGGGATGGTCAGTGTGGTCTGAGTGAGTCCAGAGATGAGCAGTGTGGTCTGAGAGAGTCCAGGAATGGTCAGTGTGGTCTGGGAGAGTCCAGGGATGGTCAGTGTGGTCTGTGTGAGTCCAGAGAAGGCCATTGTGGCCTGAGAGTCCCGGGATGGTCAGTGTGGTCTGAGAGTCCAGGGCTGGTCAGTGTGGTCTGAGAATTACCAGAGATGGTCAGTGTGGTCTGAGAGAGTCCAGGGATGGTCAGTGTGGTCTGAGAGTCCAGAGATGGTCAGTGTGGTCTGAGAGTTACCAGAGATGGTCAGTGTGGTCTGAGAGTTACCAGAGATGGTCAGTGTGGTCTGAGAAAGTCCAGGAATGGTCAGTGTGGCCTGAGAGAGCCCAGGAATGGTCAGTGTGGTCTGAGAGTACAGGGACAGTCAATATGGCCTGCGAGAGTCAAGGGATGGTCAGTGTGGTCTGAGAGAGACCAGAGATGGTCAGTGTTGTCAGGGAGTCAGGAATGGTCAGTGTGGTTTGAGAGAGTCCAGGAATGGCCAGTGTCGTCTGAGAGAGACCAGGTATGATCATTGTGGTCTGAGAGAATCCAGGGATGGTCAGTGTGGTCTGAGAGAGTCCAGGGATGGTCAGTGTGGTCTGAGAGTGTCCATGGATGGTTTGTGTGGTCTGAGAGAGGCCAGGGTTGGTCAGTATGGTCTGAGAGTCCATGGATGGTCAGTGTGGTCTGAGAGTCCAGAGATGGTCAGTGTGGTCTGAGAGGGTCCAGGGTTGGACAGTGTGGTCTGAGAGTCCAGGGATTGTCAGTGTGGTCTCAGAGAGTCCAGGATTTTTCAGTGCCGGTCTGTCAGCCCAGTGATGGTCAGTGTGGCCTGAGAGTCCAGGGATGGTCAGTACGGCCTGTGAGAGTCCAGGGATGGTCAGTGTGGTCTGAGAGAGTTCAGGGATGTTCAGTGTGCCCTGAGGTTCCAGGGATGGCCAGTGTGGCTTGAGAGTCCAGGGATGGTCAGTGTGGTCTGAGTGAGTCCAGGAATGGTCAGTGTGGTCTGGGAGAGTCCAGGGATGGTCAATGTGGTCTGTGTGAGTCCAGAGAAGGCCATTGTGGCCTGAGAGTCCCGGGATGGTCAGTGTGGTCTGAGAGTCCAGGGCTGGTCAGTGTGGTCTGAGAATTACCAGAGATGGTCAGTGTGGTCTGAGAGAGTCCAGGGATGGTCAGTGTGGTCTGAGAGTCCAGAGATGGTCAGTGTGGTCTGAGAGTTACCAGAGATGGTCAGTGTTGTCTGAGAGAGTCCAGGAATGGTCAGTGTGGCCTGAGAGAGCCCAAGAATGGTCAGTGTGCTCTGAGAGTACAGGGACAGTCAATATGGCTTGCAAGAGTCAAGGGATGGTCAGTGTGGTCTGAGAGAGACCAGAGATGGTCAGTTTGGTCAGGGAGTCAGGAATGATCAGTGTGGTCTGAGAGAGTCCAGGGATGGCCACTGTGGTCAGAGAGAGTCCAGGGATGGCCAGTGTGGTCTGAGAGAGTCCAGGGATGGCCAGTGTGGTCTCAGAGAGTCCAGGGTTGGTCAGTGTGGTCTGAGAGAGTCCAGGGTTGGTCAGTGTGGTCTGAGAGAGTCCAGGGATGGCCAGTGAAGTCTGAGAGAATCCAGGGTTGGTCAGTGTGGTGTGAGAGTCAATGGCTGGTCAGTGTGGTCTGAGAGTCCAGACATGGTCAGTCTGATCTGAGAGAGTCCAAGATTGGTCAGTGTGGGCTGAGAGAGTCCAGGGATGGTCAGTGCTGGTCTGGGAGCCCAGTGATGGTCATTGTGGCCTGAGAGCCCAGGGATGGTCAGTGTGGTCTGAGAGAGTCCAGGAATGGCCAGTGTCGTCTGAGAGAGACCAGGTATGATCATTGTGGTCTGAGAGAGTCCAGGGATGGGCAGTGAGGTCTGAGAGTGTCCAGGGATGGTCAGTGTGGTCTGAGAGTGTCCATGGATGGTTTGTGTGGTCTGAGAGAGACCAGGGTTGGTCAGTGTGGTCTCAGAGTCCATGGATGGTCAGTCTGGTCTGAGAGTCCAGAGATGGTCAGTGTGGTCTGAGAGGGTCCAGGGTTGGACAGTGTGGTCTGAGAGTCCATGGATGGTCAGTGTGGTCCCAGAGAGTCCAGGATTGGTCAGTGCCGGTCTGTCAGTCCATTGATGGTCAGTGTGGCCTGAGAGTCCAGGGATGGTCAGTACGGCCTGTGAGAGTCCAGAGATGGTCAGTGTGGTCTAAGAGAGTCCAGGGATGGTCAGTGTGCCCTGAGGTTCCAGGGATGGCCAGTGTGGCTTGAGAGTCCAGGGATGGTCAGTGTGATCTGAGTGAGTCCAGAGATGACCAGTGTGGTCTGAGA
This sequence comes from Isurus oxyrinchus, assembly GCA_026770705.1. Classification (NCBI taxonomy): domain Eukaryota; kingdom Metazoa; phylum Chordata; class Chondrichthyes; order Lamniformes; family Lamnidae; genus Isurus; species Isurus oxyrinchus. The sequence continues at coordinate 74,652 of JANJGN010001204.1, read as the reverse complement.
GAGTCCAGGAATGGTCAGTGTGGTCTGGGAGAGTCCAGGGATGGTCCGTGTGGTATGTGTGAGTCCAGAGAAGGCCATTGTGGCCTGAGAGTCCCGGGATGGACAGTGTGGTCTGAGAGTCCAGGGCTGGTCAGTGTGGTCTGAGAATTACCAGAGATGGTCAGTGTGGTCTGAGAGAGTCCAGGGTTGGTCTGTGTGCCCAGGGATTCAGCTATGGTCAGTGTGGTCTGAGAGAGTCCAGGGATGGCCAGTGTGGTCTGAGAGAGTCAAGGTATGATCATTGTGGTCTGAGAGAGTCCCTGGATGGTCAGTGTGGTCTGAGAGTCCAGAGATGGTCAGTGTGGTCAGGGAGTCAGGAATGGTCAGTGTGGTATGAGAGAGTCCAGGAATGGCCAGTGTCATCTGAGAGAGTCCACGTATGATCATTGTGGTCTGAGAGAGTCCAGGGATGGTCAGTGTGGTCTGAGAGTGTCCAGGGATGGTCAGTGTGGTCTGAGAGTGTCCATGGATGGTTTGTGTGGTCTGAGAGAGGCCAGGGTTGGTCAGTGTGGTCTGAGAGTTACCAGAGATGGTCAGTGTGGTCTGAGAGAGTCCAGGGTTGGTCTGTGTGCCCAGGGATTCAGCTATGGTCAGTGTGGTCTGAGAGAGTCCAGGGATGGCCAGTGTGGTCTGAGAGAGTCAAGGTATGATCATTGTGGTCTGAGAGAGTCCCTGGATGGTCAGTGTGGTCTGAGAGTCCAGAGATGGTCAGTGTGGTCAGGGAGTCAGGAATGGTCAGTGTGGTATGAGAGAGTCCAGGAATGGCCAGTGTCATCTGAGAGAGTCCACGTATGATCATTGTGGTCTGAGAGAGTCCAGGGATGGTCAGTGTGGTCTGAGAGTGTCCAGGGATGGTCAGTGTGGTCTGAGAGTGTCCATGGATGGTTTGTGTGGTCTGAGAGAGGCCAGGGTTGGTCAGTGTGGTCTGAGAGTTACCAGAGATGGTCAGTGTGGTCTGAGAGAGTCCAGGAATGGTCAGTGTGGTCTGAGAGTCCATGGATGGTCAGTGTGGTCTCAGAGAGTCCAGGATTGGTCAGTGCCAGTCTGTCAGCCCAGTGATGGTCAGTGTGGCCTGAGAGTCCAGGGATGGTCAGTACGGCCTGTGAGAGTCCAGGGAAGGTCAGTGTGGTCTGAGAGAGTCCAGGGATGGTCAGTGTGCCCTGAGGTTCCAGGGATGGCCAGTGTGGCTTGAGAGTCCAGGGATGGTCAGTGTGGTCTGAGTGAGTCCAGAGATGACCAGTGTGGTCTGAGAGAGTCCAGGAATGGTCAGTGTGGTCTCGGAGAGTCCAGGGATGGTCAGTGTGGTCTGTGTGAGTCCAGAGAAGGCCATTGTGGCCTGAGAGTCCCGGGATGGTCAGTGTGGTCTGAGAGTCCAGGGCTGGTCAGTGTGGTCTGAGAATTACCAGAGATGGTCAGTGTGGTCTGAGAGAGTCCAGGGATGGTCAGTGTGGTCTGAGAGTCCAGAGATGGTCAGTGTGGTCTGAGAGTTACCAGAGATGGTCAGTGTGGTCTGAGAGTTACCAGAGATGGTCAGTGTGGTCTGAGAAAGTCAAGGAATGGTCGGTGTGGCCTGAGAGAGCCCAGGAATGGTCAGTGTGGTCTGAGAGTACAGGGACAGTCAATATGGCCTGCGAGAGTCAAGGGATGGTCAGTGTGGTCTGAGAGAGACCAGAGATGGTCAGTGTTGTCAGGGAGTCAGGAATGGTCAGTGTGGTTTGAGAGAGTCCAGGAATGGCCAGTGTCGTCTGAGAGAGACCAGGTATGATCATTGTGGTCTGAGAGAATCCAGGGATGGTCAGTGTGGTCTGAGAGTGTCCAGGGATGATCAGTGTGGTCTGAGAGTGTCCATGGATTGTTTGTGTGGTCTGAGAGAGGCCAGGGTTGGTCAGTGTGGTCTGAGAGTTACCAGAGATGGTCAGTGTGGTCTGAGAGAGTCCAGGAATGGTCAGTGTGGTCTGAGAGTCCATGGATGGTCAGTGTGGTCTCAGAGAGTCCAGGATTGGTCAGTGCCGGTCTGTCAGCCCAGTGATGGTCAGTGTGGCCTGAGAGTCCAGGGATGGTCAGTACGGCCTGTGAGAGTCCAGGGATGGTCAGTGTGGTCTGAGAGTGTCCAGGGATGGTCAGTGTGGTCTGAGAGTGTCCATGGATGGTTTGTGTGGTCTGAGAGAGGCCAGGGTTGGTCAGTGTGGTCTGAGAGTTACCAGAGATGGTCAGTGTGGTCTGAGAGAGTCCAGGAATGGTCAGTGTGGTCTGAGAGTCCATGGATGGTCAGTGTGGTCTCAGAGAGTCCAGGATTGGTCAGTGCCGGTCTGTCAGCCCAGTGATGGTCAGTGTGGCCTGAGAGTCCAGGGATGGTCAGTACGGCCTGTGAGAGTCCAGGGATGGTCAGTGTGGTCTGAGAGAGTCCAGGGATGGTCAGTGTGCCCTGAGGTTCCAGGGATGGCCAGTGTGGCTTGAGAGTCCAGGGATGGTCAGTGTGGTCTGAGTGAGTCCAGAGATGACCAGTGTGGTCTGAGAGAGTCCAGGAATGGTCAGTGTGGTCTCGGAGAGTCCAGGGATGGTCAGTGTGGTCTGTGTGAGTCCAGAGAAGGCCATTGTGGCCTGAGAGTCCCGGGATGGTCAGTGTGGTCTGAGAGTCCAGGGCTGGTCAGTGTGGTCTGAGAATTACCAGAGATGGTCAGTGTGGTCTGAGAGAGTCCAGGGATGGTCAGTGTGGTCTGAGAGTCCAGAGATGGTCAGTGTGGTCTGAGAGTTACCAGAGATGGTCAGTGTGGTCTGAGAGTTACCAGAGATGGTCAGTGTGGTCTGAGAAAGTCAAGGAATGGTCAGTGTGGCCTGAGAGAGCCCAGGAATGGTCAGTGTGGTCTGAGAGTACAGGGACAGTCAATATGGCCTGCGAGAGTCAAGGGATGGTCAGTGTGGTCTGAGAGAGACCAGAGATGGTCAGTGTTGTCAGGGAGTCAGGAATGATCAGTGTGGTTTGAGAGAGTCCAGGAATGGCCAGTGTCGTCTGAGAGAGACCAGGTATGATCATTGTGGTCTGAGAGAATCCAGGGATGGTCAGTGTGGTCTGAGAGTGTCCAGGGATGATCAGTGTGGTCTGAGAGTGTCCATGGATTGTTTGTGTGGTCTGAGAGAGGCCAGGGTTGGTCAGTGTGGTCTGAGAGTTACCAGAGATGGTCAGTGTGGTCTGAGAGAGTCCAGGAATGGTCAGTGTGGTCTGAGAGTCCATGGATGGTCAGTGTGGTCTCAGAGAGTCCAGGATTGGTCAGTGCCGGTCTGTCAGCCCAGTGATGGTCAGTGTGGCCTGAGAGTCCAGGGATGGTCAGTACGGCCTGTGAGAGTCCAGGGATGGTCAGTGTGGTCTGAGAGAGTCCAGGGATGGTCAGTGTGCCCTGAGGTTCCAGGGATGGCCAGTGTGGCTTGAGAGTCCAGGGATGGTCAGTGTGGTCTGAGTGAGTCCAGAGATGACCAGTGTGGTCTGAGAGAGTCCAGAAATGGTCAGTGTGGTCTGGGAGAGTCCCGGGATGGTCAGTGTGGTCTGAGAGTCCAGGGCTGGTCAGTGTGGTCTGAGAATTACCAGAGATGGTCAGTGTGGTCTGAGAGAGTCCAGGGATGGTCAGTGTGGTCTGAGAGTCCAGAGATGGTCAGTGTGGTCTGAGAGTTACCAGAGATGGTCAGTGTTGTCTGAGAGAGTCCAGGAATGGTCAGTGTGGCCTGAGAGAGCCCAGGAATGGTCAGTGTGGTCTGAGAGTACAGGGACAGTCAATATGGGTTGCAAGAGTCAAGGGATGGTCAGTGTGGTCTGAGAGAGAGACCAGAGATGGTCAGTTTGGTCAGGGAGTCAGGAATGATCAGTGTGGTCTGAGAGAGTCCAGGGATGGCCACTGTGGTCAGAGAGAGTCCAGGGATGGCCAGTGTGGTCTGAGAGAGTCCAGGGATGGCCAGTGTGGTCTCAGAGAGTCCAGGGTTGGTCAGTGTGGTCTGAGAGAGTCCAGGGATGGCCAGTGAATTCTGAGAGAATCCAGGGTTGGTCAGTGTGGTGTGAGAGTCAATGGCTGGTCAGTGTGGTCTGAGAGTCCAGAGATTGTCAGTCTGATCTGAGAGAGTCCAAGATTGGTCAGTGTGGGCTGAGAGAGTCCAGGGATGGTCAGTGCTGGTCTGGGAGCCCAGTGATGGTCATTGTGGCCTGAGAGTCCAGGGATGGTCAGTGTGGTCTGAGAGAGTCCAGGAATGGCCAGTGTCGTCTGAGAGAGACCAGGTATGATCATTGTGGTCTGAGAGAGTCCAGGGATGGTCAGTGAGGTCTGAGAGTGTCCAGGGATGGTCAGTGTGGTCTGAGAGTGTCCATGGATGGTTTGTGTGGTCTGAGAGAGACCAGGGTTGGTCAGTGTGGTCTCAGAGTCCATGGATGGTCAGTGTGGTCTGAGAGTCCAGAGATGGTCAGTGTGGTCTGAGAGGGTCCAGGGTTGGACAGTGTGGTCTGAGAGAGTCCAAGAATGGTCAGTGTGGTCTGAGAGAGTCCAGGGATGGTCAGTGTGCCCTGAGGTTCCAGGGATGGCCAGTGTGGCTTGAGAGTCCAGGGATGGTCAGTGTAGTCTGAGTGAGTCCAGAGATGACCAGTGTGGTCTGAGAGAGTCCAAGAATGGTCAGTGTGGTCTGGGAGAGTCCAGGGATGGTCCGTGTGGTCTGTGTGAGTCCAGAGAAGGCCATTGTGGCCTGAGAGTCCCGGGATGGACAGTGTGGTCTGAGAGTCCAGGGCTGGTCAGTGTGGTCTGAGAATTACCAGAGATGGTCAGTGTGGTCTGAGAGAGTCCAGGGTTGGTCAGTGTGCCCAGGGATTCAGCTATGGTCAGTGTGGTCTGAGAGAGTCCAGGGATGGCCAGTGTGGTCTGAGAGAGTCAAGGTATGATCATTGTGGTCTGAGAGAGTCCCTGGATGGTCAGTGTGGTCTGAGAGTCCAGAGATGGTCAGTGTGGTATGAGAGAGTCCAGGGATGGTCAGTGTCATCTGAGAGTCCAGAGATGGTCAGTGTGCTCTGAGAGTTACCAGAGATGGTCAGTGTGGTCTGAGAGAGTGCAGGAAAGGTCAGTGTGGCCTGAGAGAGCCCAGGAATAGTCAGCGTGGTCTGAGAGTAAAGGGATGGTCAGTGTGGTCTGAGAGAGTCCAGGGATGGTCAGGATGGTCTGTGTGAGTCCAGAGAAGGCCATTGTGGCCTGAGAGTCCCGGGATGGTCAGTGTGATCTGAGAGTCCAGGGCTGGTCAGTGTGGGCTGAGAGTCCGGGATGGTCAGTGTGGTCTGAGGGAGACCAGAGATGGTCAGTGAGGTCTGAGAGTTACCAGAGATGGACAGTGTGGTCTGAGAGAGTTCAGGGCTGGGCAGTGTGGTCTGAGAAAGTCCAGGGATGGTCAGTATGGTCTGTGTGAGTCCAGAGAAGGCCATTGTGGCCTGAGAGTCCCGGGATGGTCAGTGTGATCTGAGAGTCCAGGGCTGGTCAGTGTGGGCTGAGAGTCCAGGGATGGTCAGTGTGGTCTGAGGGAGACCAGAGATGGTCAGTGTGGTCTGAGAGTTACCAGAGATGGTCAGTGTGGTCTGAGAGAGTTCAGGGCCTGTCAGTGTGGTCTGAGAGAGTCCAGGGATGGTCAGTGTGGCCTGAGGTTCCAGAGATGGCCAGTGTGGCTTGAGAGTCCAGGGATGGTCATTGTGGTCTGAGAGAGTCCAGGGATGGTCAGTGTGGTCTGGGAGAGTCCAGGCATGGTCAGTATGATCTGTGTGTGTCCAGAGAAGGCCATTGTGGCCTGAGAGTCCCGGGATGGCCAGTGTGGTCTGAGAGTCCAGGGCTGGTCAGTGTGGGCTGAGAGTCCAGGGATGGTCAGTGTGGTCTGAGAGAGACCAGAGATGGTCAGTGTGGTCTGAGAAAGTTCAGGGCTGGTCATTGTGGTCTGAGAGAGTTCAGGGCTGGTCAGTGTGGGCTGAGAGTCCAGGGATGGTCAGTGTGGTCTGAGGGAGACCAGAGATGGTCAGTGTTGGCTGGGAGAGTTCAGGGCTGGTCAGTGTGGGCTGAGAGTCCAGGGATGGTCAGTGTGGTCTGAGAGAGACCAGAGATGGTCAGTGTGGTCTGAGAGAGTTCAGGGCTGGTCAGTGTGGTCTGAGAGTCCAGGGATGGTCAGTGTGGTCTGAGAGAGTTCAGGGCTGGTCAGTGTGGTCTGAGAGTCCAGGGATGGTCAGTGTAGTCTGAGAGAGTCCTGGGGTGGTCAGTGTGGTCTGAGAGTCCATGGATGATTAGTATGGCCTGGGAGAGTCCAGGGTCAGTCAGTGTGGTCTGAGAGAGAACAGAGATGGTCAGTGTGGCCTCGGAGTCTGGGAATGGTCAGTGTGGTCTGAGAGAGTCCAGAGATGGTCAGTGTGGCCCGAGAGTGTTCGGGGATGGTCTGTGTGGTCTGAAAGGGTCCAGAGATGGCAAGCGTGGCCTGAGAGAGTTCAGGGATGGTCTGTGTGGTCTGAGAGTGTCCAGATATGGGCTGTGTGGCCCGAGGGAGCCCACGAATGGTTCGTGTAGGCTGAGACAGCCCAGGAATTGTCAGTCTGGCCTGGGAGAGCCCATGAATGGTCAGTGTGGCCTGGGAGAGCCCAGGAATGGTCAGTCTGGCCTGGGAGAGCCCAGGAATGGTCAGTGTGGCCTGAGAGTCCAGGAATGGTCAGTGTGGCCTGAGAGAGCCCAGGAATGGTCCGTGTGGCCTGTGAGTACAGGGACAGTCAGTATGGTCTGGGAGACTCAAGGGATGGACAGTGTGGTCTGAGAGAGACCAGAGATGGTCAGTGTGGCCAGGGAGTCAGCAAAGGTCAGTGTGGTCTGAGAGAGTCCAGGGATGGCCAGTGTGGTCTGAGAGTGTCCAGGGATGGTCAGTGTGGTCTGAGCGTCCAGAGATGGTCAGTGTGGTCTGAGAGAGCCCAGGATTGGCCAGTGCGGTCTGAGAGAGTCCAGGAATGGTCAGTGTGGCCTGTGAGTCCAGGGATGGTCAGTGTGGTCTGAGAGAGTCCAGGGATGGCCAGTGTGGTCTGAGAGAGTCAAGTTATGATCATTGTGGTCTGAGAGAGTCCATGGATGGTCAGTGTGGTGTGAGAGTCCAGAGATGGTCAGTGTGGTCTGAGACAATCCAGGATTGGTCAGTGTGGCCTGAGAGTCCAGGGCTGGTCAGTGTGGTCTGAGAGAGTCCAGGAATGGTCAGTGCAGCCTGAGAGTGCAGGGTTGATCTGTGTGGTCTGAGAGTCCAGGGAGTGTCAGTGTGGTCTGAGAGAGTCCAGGGTTGGTCAGTGTGGTCTGTGTGAGTCCAGAGAAGGCCATTGTGGCCTGAGAGTCCAGGGATGGTCAGTGTGGTCTGAGAGTCCAGGGCTGGTCAGTGTGGGCTGAGAGTCCAGGGATGGTCAGTGTGGTCTGAGGGAGACCAGAGATGGTCAGTGTGGTCTGAGAGTCCAGAGATGGTCAGTGTGGTCTGAGAGAGTCCAGGATTGGCCAGTGCAGTCTGAGAGAGTCCAGGAATGATCAGTGCGGCCTGAGAGTCCAGGGATGGCCAGTGTGGTCTGAGAGAGTCCAGGGTTGGTCAGTGTGGTCTGAGAGTCCATGGATGGTCAGTGTGGTCTGAGAGTCCAGAGATGGTTAATGTGGTCTGAGAGTCCAGGGATGGTCAGTATGGTCTGAGACTCCAGGAATGGTCAGTGTGGCCTGAGATTCCATGGATGGTAAATGTGGTCTGAGAGAGTCCAGGAATAGTCAGTGCGGCCTGAGACTCCAGGGATGGTCAGTGTGGCCTGAGAGTCCATGTATGGTCAGTGTGGTCTGAGAGTCCATGGATGGTCAGTGTGGTCTGAGAGTCCAGAGATGGTCAGTGTGGTCTGAGAGAGTCCAGGATTGATCTGTGCTGGTCTGGGAGCCCAGTGATGGTCAGTGTGGACTGAGAGATTCCAGGAATGGTCAGTAAGGCCTGTGAGAGTCCAGTAATGGTCAGTGTGGTCTGAGAGAGTCCAGGGATGGTCAGTGTGGCCTGAGGTTCCAGGGCTGGCCAGTGTGGCTTGAGAGTCCAGGGATGGTCCTTGTGGTCTGAGAGAGTCCAGGGATGGTCAGTGTGGTCTGGGAGAGTCCAGGGATGGTCAGTATGGTCTGTGTGAGTCCAGAGAAGGCCATTGTGGCCTGAGAGTCCCGGGATGGTCAGTGTGGTCTGGGAGAGTCCATGGATGGTCAGTGTGGTCTGAGAGTCCAGGGATGGTCAGTGTGGTCTGAGAGAGTCCAGGGTTGGTCAGTGTGGCCTGTGAGAGTCCAGGAATGGTCAGTGTGGCCTGAGAGAGCCCAGGAATGGTCAGTGTGGCCTGTGAGTACAGGGACAGTAAGTATGGTCTGGGAGAGTCAAGGGATGGTCAGTGTGGTCTGAGAGAGACCAGAGATAGTCAGTGTGGCCAGGGATTCAGCAATGGTCAGTGTGGTCTGAGAGAGTCCAGGGATGGCCAGTGTGGTCTGAGAGAGTCAAGGTATGATCATTGTGGTCTGAGAGAGTCCATGGATGGTCAGTGTGGTCTGAGAGTCCAGAGATGGTCAGTGTGGTCTGAGAGAGTCCAGGATTGGTCAGTGTGGCCTGAGAGTCCAGGGATGGTCAGTGTGGTCTGAGAGAGTCCAGGAATGGTCAGTGCAGCCTCAGAGTCCAGTGTCGGTCAGTGTGGTCTGAGAGTGTCCATGGTTGGTCAGTGCGGTCTGAGAGTCCAGGGATGGTCAGTGTGGTCTGAGAGAGTCCAGGGTTGGTCAGTGTGGTCTGAGAGTCCATGGATGGTCAGTGCGGACTGAGAGTCCAGAGATGGTCAATGTGTTCTGAGTGTCCAGGGATGGTCAGTATGGTCTGAGAGTGTCCAGGGTTGGTCAGTGTGGTCTGAGAGTGTCCAGGGTTTGTCAGTGTGGTCTGAGACAGTTCAGGGATGGTCAGTGTGGTCTGAGAGAGACCAGGGTTGGTCAGTGTGGTCTGAGAGAGTCCAGGGATGGTCTGTATGGTCTGTGTGAGTCCAGAGAAGGCCATTGTGGCCTGAGAGACCCGGGATGGTCAGTGTGGTCTGAGAGTCCAGGGCTGGTCAGTGTAGTCTGAGGGAGGCCAGAGATGGTCAGTGTGGTCTGAGAGTTACCAGAGATGGTTAGTGTGGTCTGAGAGAGTTCAGGGCTGGTCAGTGAGGTCTGAGAGAGTTCAGGGCTGGTCAGTGTGGGCTGAGATTCCAGGGATGGTTAGTGTGGTCTGAGAGAGACCAGAGATGGTCAGTGTGGTCTGAGAGAGTTCAGGGCTGGTCAGTGTGGTCTGAGAGAGTTCAGGGCTGGTCAGTGTGGGCTGAGATTCCAGGGATGGTTAGTGTGGTCTGAGAGAGACCAGAGATGGTCAGTGTGGTCTGAGAGAGTTCAGAGCTGGTCAGTGTGGTCTGAGAGTCCAGGGATGGTCAGTGAGGTCTGAGAGAGACCAGAGATGGTCAGTGTGGTCTGAGAGAGTTCAGGGCTGGTCGGTGTGGTCTGAGAGTCCAGGGATGGTCAGTGTGGTCTGAGAGAGTTCAGGGCTGGTCAGTGTGGTCTGAGAGTCCAGGGATGGTCAGTGTAGTCTGAGAGAGCCCTGGGGTGGTCAGTGTGGTCTGAGAGTCCATGGATGATTAGTATGGCCTGGGAGAGTCCAGGGTCAGTCAGTGTGGTCTGAGAGAGAACAGAGATGGTCAGTGTGGCCTCGGAGTCTGGGACTGGTCAGTGTGATCTGAGAGAGTCCAGAGATGGTCAGTGTGGCCCAAGAGAGTTCGGGGATGGTCTGTGTGGTCTGAAAGGGTCCAGAAATGGCCAGCGTGGTCCGAGAGAGTTCAGGGATGGTCTGTGCGGTCTGAGAGTGTCCAGATATGGGCAGTGTGGCCCGAGGGAGCCCACGAATGGTTCGTGTAGGCTGAGACAGCCCAGGAATGGACAGTCTGGCCTGGGAGAGCCCATGAATGGTCAGTGTGGCCTGGGAGAGCCGAGGAATGGTCAGTCTGGCCTGGGAGAGCCCAGGAATGGTCAGTGTGGCCTGAGAGTCCAGGAATGGTCAGTGTGGCCTGAGAGAGCCCAGGAATGGTCCGTGTGGCCTGTGAGTACAGGGACAGTAAGTATGGTCTGGGAGAGTCAAGGGATGGTCAGTGTGGTCTGAGAGAGACCAGAGATAGTCAGTGTGGCCAGGGATTCAGCAATGGTCAGTGTGGTCTGAGAGAGTCCAGGGATGGCCAGTGTGGTCTGAGAGAGTCAAGGTATGATCATTGTGGTCTGAGAGAGTCCATGGATGGTCAGTGTGGTCTGAGAGTCCAGAGATGGTCAGTGTGGTCTGGGAGAGTCCAGGATTGGTCAGTGTGGCCTGAGAGTCCAGGGATGGTCAGTGTGGTCTGAGAGAGTCCAGGAATGGTCAGTGCAGCCTCAGAGTCCAGTGTCGGTCAGTGTGGTCTGAGAGTGTCCATGGTTGGTCAGTGCGGTCTGAGAGTCCAGGGATGGTCAGTGTGGTCTGAGAGAGTCCAGGGTTGGTCAGTGTGGTCTGAGAGAGTCCAGGGATGGCCAGTGTGGTCTGAGAGAGTCCAGAGATGGTCAGTGTGGTCTGAGAGTCCAGAGATGGTCAGTGTGGTCTGAGAGAGTCCAGGATTGGTCAGTGCGGTCTGAGAGAGTCCAGGAATGGTCAGTGCGGCCTGAGAGTCCAGGGATGGCCAGTGTGGTCTGAGAGAGTCCAGGGTTGGTCAGTGTGGTCTGAGAGTCCATGGATGGTCAGTGTGGTCTGAGAGTCCAGAGATGGTCAATGTGGTCTGAGAGTCCAGAGATGGTCAGTGTGGCCAGGGAGTCAGCAAAGGTCAGTGTGGTCTGAGAGAGTCCAGGGATGGCCAGTGTGGTCTGAGAGAGTCCAGGGATGGTCAGTGTGGTCTGAGAGTCCAGAGATGGTCAGTGTGGTCTGAGAGAGTCCAGGATTGGTCAGTGCGGTCTGAGAGAGTCCAGGAATGATCAGTGCGGCCTGAGAGTGCAGGGATGGCCAGTGTGGTCTGAGAGAGTCCAGGGTTGGCCAGTGTGGTCTGAGAGTCCATGGATGGCCAGTGTGGTCTGAGAGTCCAGAGATGGTCAATGTGGTCTGAGAGTCCAGGGATGGTCAGTATGGTCTGAGAGTCCAGGAATGGTCAGTATGGCCTGTGAGAGTCCAGGAATGGTCGGTGTGGTCTGAGAGAGTCCAGGGATGGTCAGTGTGGCCTGAGGTTCCAGTGATGGCCAGTGTGGCTTGAGAGTCCAGGGATGGTCATTGTGGTCTGAGAGAGTCCAGGGATGGTCAGTGTGCCCTGGGAGAGTCCAGGGATGGTCAGTATGGTCTGTGTGAGTCCAGAGAAGGCCATTGTGGCCTGAGAGTCCCGGGATGGTCAGTGTGGTCTGAGATTCCAGGGCTGGTCAGTGTGGTCTGAGAGTCCAGAGATGGTCAGTGTGGTCTGAGAGAGTCCAGGATTGGCCAGTGCAGTCTGAGAGAGTCCAGGAATGATCAGTGTGGCCTGAGAGTCCAGGGATGGCCAGTGTGGTCTGAGAGAGTCCAGGGTTGGTCAGTGTGGTCTGAGAGTCCATGGATGGTCAGTGTGGTCTGAGAGTCCAGAGATGGTTAATGTGGTCTGAGAGTCCAGGGATGGTCAGTATGGTCTGAGACTCCAGGAATGGTCAGTGTGGCCTGAGATTCCATGGATGGTAAGTGTGGTCTGAGAGAGTCCAGGAATAGTCAGTGCGGCCTGAGACTCCAGTGATGGTCAGTGTGGCCTGAGAGTCCATGTATGGTCAGTGTGGTCTGAGAGTCCAGAGATGGTCAGTGTGGTCTGAGAGTCCATGGATGGTCAGTGTGGTCTGAGAGTCCAGAGATGGTCAGTGTGGTCTGAGAGAGTCCAGGATTGATCTGTGCTGGTCTGGGAGCCCAGTGATGGTCAGTGTGGCCTGAGAGTCCAGGAATGGTCAGTGTGGCCTGAGAGTCCATGGATGGTAAGTGTGGACTGAGAGATTCCAGGAATGGTCAGTAAGGCCTGTGAGAGTCCAGTAATGGTCAGTGTGGTCTGAGAGAGTCCAGGGATGGTCAGTGTGGCCTGAGGTTCCAGGGCTGGCCAGTGTGGCTTGAGAGTCCAGGGATGGTCCTTGTGGTCTGAGAGAGTCCAGGGATGGTCAGTGTGGTCTGGGAGAGTCCAGGGATGGTCAGTATGGTCTGTGTGAGTCCAGAGAAGGCCATTGAGGCCTGAGAGTCCCGGGATGGTCAGTGTGGTCTGGGAGAGTCCATGGATGGTCAGTGTGGTCTGAGAGTCCAGGGATGGTCAGTGTGGTCTGAGAGAGTCCAGGGTTGGTCAGTGTGGCCTGTGAGAGTCCAGGAATGGTCAGTGTGGCCTGAGAGAGCCCAGGAATGGTCAGTGTGGCCTGTGAGTACAGGGACAGTAAGTATGGTCTGGGAGAGTCAAGGGATGGTCAGTGTGGTCTGAGAGAGACCAGAGATAGTCAGTGTGGCCAGGGATTCAGCAATGGTCAGTGTGGTCTGAGAGAGTCCAGGGATGGCCAGTGTGGTCTGAGAGAGTCAAGGTATGATCATTGTGGTCTGAGAGAGTCCATGGATGGTCAGTGTGGTCTGAGAGTCCAGAGATGGTCAGTGTGGTCTGAGAGAGTCCAGGATTGGTCAGTGTGGCCTGAGAGTCCAGGGATGGTCAGTGTGGTCTGAGAGAGTCCAGGAATGGTCAGTGCGGCCTCAGAGTCCAGTGTCGGTCAGTGTGGTCTGAGAGTGTCCATGGTTGGTCAGTGTGGTCTGAGAGTCCTGGGATGGTCAGTGTGGTCTGAGAGAGTCCAGGGTTGGTCAGTGTGGTCTGAGAGTCCATGGATGGTCAGTGTGGACTGAGAGTCCAGAGATGGTCAATGTGTTCTGAGTGTCCAGGGATGGTCAGTATGGTCTGAGAGTGTCCAGGGTTGGTCAGTGTGGTCTGAGAGTGTCCAGGGTTTGTCAGTGTGGTCTGAGACAGTTCAGGGATGGTCAGTGTGGTCTGAGAGAGACCAGGGTTGGTCAGTGTGGTCTGAGAGAGTCCAGGGATGGTCAGTATGTTCTGTGTGAGTCCAGAGAAGGCCATTGTGGCCTGAGAGTCCCGGGATGGTCAGTGTGGTCTGAGAGTCCAGGGCTGGTCAGTGTAGTCTGAGGGAGGCCAGAGATGGTCAGTGTGGTCTGAGAGTTACCAGAGATGGTTAGTGTGGTCTGAGAGAGTTCAGGGCTGGTCAGTGTGGTCTGAGAGAGTTCAGGGCTGGTCAGTGTGGGCTGAGATTCCAGGGATGGTTAGTGTGGTCTGAGAGAGACCAGAGATGGTCAGTGTGGTCTGAGAGAGTTCAGAGCTGGTCAGTGTGGTCTGAGAGTCCAGGGATGGTCAGTGAGGTCTGAGAGAGACCAGAGATGGTCAGTGTGGTCTGAGAGAGTTCAGGGCTGGTCGGTGTGGTCTGAGAGTCCAGGGATGGTCTGTGTGGTCTGAGAGAGTTCAGGGCTGGTCTGTGTGGTCTGAGAGTCCAGGGATGGTCAGTGTAGTCTGAGAGAGCCCTGGGGTGGTCAGTGTGGTCTGAGAGTCCATGGATGATTAGTATGGCCTGGGAGAGTCCAGGGTCAGTCAGTGTGGTCTGAGAGAGAACAGAGATGGTCAGTGTGGCCTCGGAGTCTGGGACTGGTCAGTGTGATCTGAGAGAGTCCAGAGATGGTCAGTGTGGCCCAAGAGAGTTCGGGGATGGTCTGTGTGGTCTGAAAGGGTCCAGAAATGGCCAGCGTGGTCCGAGAGAGTTCAGGGATGGTCTGTGCGGTCTGAGAGTGTCCAGATATGGGCAGTGTGGCCCGAGGGAGCCCACGAATGGTTCGTGTAGGCTGAGACAGCCCAGGAATGGACAGTCTGGCCTGGGAGAGCCCATGAATGGTCAGTGTGGCCTGGGAGAGCCCAGGAATGGTCAGTCTGGCCTGGGAGAGCCCAGGAATGGTCAGTGTGGCCTGAGAGTCCAGGAATGGTCAGTGTGGCCTGAGAGAGCCCAGGAATGGTCCGTGTGGCCTGTGAGTACAGGGACAGTCAGTATGGTCTGACAGAGTAAAGGGATGGACAGTGTAGTCTGAGAGAGACCAGAGATGGTCAGTGTGGCCAGGGAGTCAGCAAAGGTCAGTGTGGTCTGAGAGAGTCCAGGGATGGCCAGTGTGGTCTGAGAGTGTCCAGGGATGGTCAGTGTGGTCTGAGCGTCCAGAGATGGTCAGTGTGGTCTGAGAGAGCCCAGGATTGGCCAGTGCGGTCTGAGAGAGTCCAGGAATGGTCAGTGTGGCCTGTGAGTCCAGGGATGGTCAGTGTGGTCTGAGAGAGTCCAGGGATGGCCAGTGTGGTCTGAGAGAGTCAAGTTATGATCATTGTGGACTGAGAGAGTCCATGGATGGTCAGTGTGGTGTGAGAGTCCAGAGATGGTCAGTGTGGTCTGAGACAGTCCTGGATTGGTCAGTGTGGCCTGAGAGTCCAGGGCTGGTCAGTGTGGTCTGAGAGAGTCCAGGAATGGTCAGTGCAGCCTGAGAGTGCAGGGTTGATCTGTGTGGTCTGAGAGTCCAGGGATTGTCAGTGTGGTCTGAGAGAGTCCAGGGTTGGTCAGTGTGGTCTGTGTGAGTCCAGAGAAGGCCATTGTGGCCTGAGAGTCCCGGGATGGTCAGTGTGGTCTGAGAGTCCAGGGCTGGTCAGTGTGGGCTGAGAGTCCAGGGATGGTCAGTGTGGTCTGAGGGAGACCAGAGATGGTCAGTGTGGTCTGAGAGTCCAGAGATGGTCAGTGTGGTCTGAGAGAGTCCAGGATTGGCCAGTGCAGTCTGAGAGAGTCCAGGAATGATCAGTGCGGCCTGAGAGTCCAGGGATGGCCAGTGTGGTCTGAGAGAGTCCATGGATGGTCAGTGTGGTCTGAGAGTCCAGAGATGGTTAATGTGGTCTGAGAGTCCAGGGATGGTCAGTATGGTCTGAGACTCCAGGAATGGTCAGTGTGGCCTGAGATTCCATGGATGGTAAGTGTGGTCTGAGAGAGTCCAGGAATAGTCAGTGCGGCCTGAGACTCCAGTGATGGTCAGTGTGGCCTGAGAGTCCATGTATGGTCAGTGTGGTCTGAGAGTCCAGAGATGGTCAGTGTGGTCTGAGAGTCCAGAGATGGTCAGTGTGGTCTGAGAGAGTCCAGGATTGATCTGTGCTGGTCTGGGAGCCCAGTGATGGTCAGTGTGGCCTGAGAGTCCAGGAATGGTCAGTGTGGCCTGAGAGTCCATGGATGGTAAGTGTGGACTGAGAGATTCCAGGA
Organism: Isurus oxyrinchus; assembly: GCA_026770705.1. Classification (NCBI taxonomy): domain Eukaryota; kingdom Metazoa; phylum Chordata; class Chondrichthyes; order Lamniformes; family Lamnidae; genus Isurus; species Isurus oxyrinchus. Next base: position 59,269 of record JANJGN010001204.1, on the reverse strand, counting down.
ATGGTCAGTAAGGCCTGTGAGAGTCCAGTAATGGTCAGTGTGGTCTGAGAGAGTCCAGGGATGGTCAGTGTGGTCTGAGAGAGACCAGGGTTGGTCAGTGTGGTCTGAGAGAGTCCAGGAATGATCAGTGCGGCCTGAGAGTCCAGGGATGGCCAGTGTGGTCTGAGAGAGTCCAGGGTTGGTCAGTGTGGTCTGAGAGTCCATGGATGGTCAGTGTGGTCTGAGAGTCCAGAGATGGTTAATGTGGTCTGAGAGTCCAGGGATGGTCAGTATGGTCTGAGACTCCAGGAATGGTCAGTGTGGCCTGAGATTCCATGGATGGTAAGTGTGGTCTGAGAGAGTCCAGGAATAGTCAGTGCGGCCTGAGACTCCAGTGATGGTCAGTGTGGCCTGAGAGTCCATGTATGGTCAGTGTGGTCTGAGAGTCCAGAGATGGTCAGTGTGGTCTGAGAGTCCATGGATGGTCAGTGTGGTCTGAGAGTCCAGAGATGGTCAGTGTGGTCTGAGAGAGTCCAGGATTGATCTGTGCTGGTCTGGGAGCCCAGTGATGGTCAGTGTGGCCTGAGAGTCCAGGAATGGTCAGTGTGGCCTGAGAGTCCATGGATGGTAAGTGTGGACTGAGAGATTCCAGGAATGGTCAGTAAGGCCTGTGAGAGTCCAGTAATGGTCAGTGTGGTCTGAGAGAGTCCAGGGATGGTCAGTGTGGCCTGAGGTTCCAGGGCTGGCCAGTGTGGCTTGAGAGTCCAGGGATGGTCCTTGTGGTCTGAGAGAGTCCAGGGATGGTCAGTGTGGTCTGGGAGAGTCCAGGGATGGTCAGTATGGTCTGTGTGAGTCCAGAGAAGGCCATTGTGGCCTGAGAGTCCCGGGAATGTCAGTGTGGTCTGGGAGAGTCCATGGATGGTCAGTGTGGTCTGAGAGTCCAGGGATGGTCAGTGTGGTCTGAGAGAGTCCAGGGTTGGTCAGTGTGGCCTGTGAGAGTCCAGGAATGGTCAGTGTGGCCTGAGAGAGCCCAGGAATGGTCAGTGTGGCCTGTGAGTACAGGGACAGTAAGTATGGTCTGGGAGAGTCAAGGGATGGTCAGTGTGGTCTGAGAGAGACCAGAGATAGTCAGTGTGGCCAGGGATTCAGCAATGGTCAGTGTGGTCTGAGAGAGTCCAGGGATGGCCAGTGTGGTCTGAGAGAGTCAAGGTATGATCATTGTGGTCTGAGAGAGTCCATGGATGGTCAGTGTGGTCTGAGAGTCCAGAGATGGTCAGTGTGGTCTGAGAGAGTCCAGGATTGGTCAGTGTGGCCTGAGAGTCCAGGGATGGTCAGTGTGGTCTGAGAGAGTCCAGGAATGGTCAGTGCGGCCTCAGAGTCCAGTGTCGGTCAGTGTGGTCTGAGAGTGTCCATGGTTGGTCAGTGTGGTCTGAGAGTCCTGGGATGGTCAGTGTGGTCTGAGAGAGTCCAGGGTTGGTCAGTGTGGTCTGAGAGTCCATGGATGGTCAGTGTGGACTGAGAGTCCAGAGATGGTCAATGTGTTCTGAGTGTCCAGGGATGGTCAGTATGGTCTGAGAGTGTCCAGGGTTGGTCAGTGTGGTCTGAGAGTGTCCAGGGTTTGTCAGTGTGGTCTGAGACAGTTCAGGGATGGTCAGTGTGGTCTGAGAGAGACCAGGGTTGGTCAGTGTGGTCTGAGAGAGTCCAGGGATGGTCAGTATGTTCTGTGTGAGTCCAGAGAAGGCCATTGTGGCCTGAGAGTCCCGGGATGGTCAGTGTGGTCTGAGAGTCCAGGGCTGGTCAGTGTAGTCTGAGGGAGGCCAGAGATGGTCAGTGTGGTCTGAGAGTTACCAGAGATGGTTAGTGTGGTCTGAGAGAGTTCAGGGCTGGTCAGTGTGGTCTGAGAGAGTTCAGGGCTGGTCAGTGTGGGCTGAGATTCCAGGGATGGTTAGTGTGGTCTGAGAGAGACCAGAGATGGTCAGTGTGGTCTGAGAGAGTTCAGAGCTGGTCAGTGTGGTCTGAGAGTCCAGGGATGGTCAGTGAGGTCTGAGAGAGACCAGAGATGGTCAGTGTGGTCTGAGAGAGTTCAGGGCTGGTCGGTGTGGTCTGAGAGTCCAGGGATGGTCAGTGTGGTCTGAGAGAGTTCAGGGCTGGTCTGTGTGGTCTGAGAGTCCAGGGATGGTCAGTGTAGTCTGAGAGAGCCCTGGGGTGGTCAGTGTGGTCTGAGAGTCCATGGATGATTAGTATGGCCTGGGAGAGTCCAGGGTCAGTCAGTGTGGTCTGAGAGAGAACAGAGATGGTCAGTGTGGCCTCGGAGTCTGGGACTGGTCAGTGTGATCTGAGAGAGTCCAGAGATGGTCAGTGTGGCCCAAGAGAGTTCGGGGATGGTCTGTGTGGTCTGAAAGGGTCCAGAAATGGCCAGCGTGGTCCGAGAGAGTTCAGGGATGGTCTGTGCGGTCTGAGAGTGTCCAGATATGGGCAGTGTGGCCCGAGGGAGCCCACGAATGGTTCGTGTAGGCTGAGACAGCCCAGGAATGGACAGTCTGGCCTGGGAGAGCCCATGAATGGTCAGTGTGGCCTGGGAGAGCCCAGGAATGGTCAGTCTGGCCTGGGAGAGCCCAGGAATGGTCAGTGTGGCCTGAGAGTCTAGGAATGGTCAGTGTGGCCTGAGAGAGCCCAGGAATGGTCCGTGTGGCCTGTGAGTACAGGGACAGTCAGTATGGTCTGACAGAGTAAAGGGATGGACAGTGTAGTCTGAGAGAGACCAGAGATGGTCAGTGTGGCCAGGGAGTCAGCAAAGGTCAGTGTGGTCTGAGAGAGTCCAGGGATGGCCAGTGTGGTCTGAGAGTGTCCAGGGATGGTCAGTGTGGTCTGAGCGTCCAGAGATGGTCAGTGTGGTCTGAGAGAGCCCAGGATTGGCCAGTGCGGTCTGAGAGAGTCCAGGAATGGTCAGTGTGGCCTGTGAGTCCAGGGATGGTCAGTGTGGTCTGAGAGAGTCCAGGGATGGCCAGTGTGGTCTGAGCGAGTCAAGTTATGATCATTGTGGACTGAGAGAGTCCATGGATGGTCAGTGTGGTCTGAGAGTCCAGAGATGGTCAGTGTGGTCTGAGACAGTCCTGGATTGGTCAGTGTGGCCTGAGAGTCCAGGGCTGGTCAGTGTGGTCTGAGAGAGTCCAGGAATGGTCAGTGCAGCCTGAGAGTGCAGGGTTGATCTGTGTGGTCTGAGAGTCCAGGGATTGTCAGTGTGGTCTGAGAGAGTCCAGGGTTGGTCAGTGTGGTCTGTATGAGTCCAGAGAAGGCCATTGTGGCCTGAGAGTCCCGGGATGGTTAGTGTGGTCTGAGAGTCCAGGGCTGGTCAGTGTGGGCTGAGAGTCCAGGGATGGTCAGTGTGGTCTGAGGGAGACCAGAGATGGTCAGTGTGGTCTGAGAGTCCAGAGATGGTCAGTGTGGTCTGAGAGAGTCCAGGATTGGCCAGTGCAGTCTGAGAGAGTCCAGGAATGATCAGTGCGGCCTGAGAGTCCAGGGATGGCCAGTGTGGTCTGAGAGAGTCCATGGATGGTCAGTGTGGTCTGAGAGTCCAGAGATGGTTAATGTGGTCTGAGAGTCCAGGGATGGTCAGTATGGTCTGAGACTCCAGGAATGGTCAGTGTGGCCTGAGATTCCATGGATGGTAAGTGTGGTCTGAGAGAGTCCAGGAATAGTCAGTGCGGCCTGAGACTCCAGTGATGGTCAGTGTGGCCTGAGAGTCCATGTATGGTCAGTGTGGTCTGAGAGTCCAGAGATGGTCAGTGTGGTCTGAGAGTCCAGAGATGGTCAGTGTGGTCTGAGAGAGTCCAGGATTGATCTGTGCTGGTCTGGGAGCCCAGTGATGGTCAGTGTGGCCTGAGAGTCCAGGAATGGTCAGTGTGGCCTGAGAGTCCATGGATGGTAAGTGTGGACTGAGAGATTCCAGGAATGGTCAGTAAGGCCTGTGAGAGTCCATTAATGGTCAGTGTGGTCTGAGAGAGTCCAGGGATGGTCAGTGTGGTCTGAGAGAGACCAGGGTTGGTCAGTGTGGTCTGAGAGAGTCCAGGGATGGTCAGTATGTTCTGTGTGAGTCCAGAGAAGGCCATTGTGGCCTGAGAGTCCCGGGATGGTTAGTGTGGTCTGAGAGTCCAGGGCTGGTCAGTGTAGTCTGAGGGAGGCCAGAGATGGTCAGTGTGGTCTGAGAGTTACCAGAGATGGTTAGTGTGGTCTGAGAGAGTTCAGGGCTGGTCAGTGAGGTCTGAGAGAGTTCAGAGCTGGTCAGTGTGGTCTGAGAGTCCAGGGATGGTCAGTGAGGTCTGAGAGAGACCAGAGATGGTCTGTGTGGTCTGAGAGAGTTCAGGGCTGGTCGGTGTGGTCTGAGAGTCCAGGGATGGTCAGTGTGGTCTGAGAGAGTTCAGGGCTGGTCAGTGTGGTCTGAGAGTCCAGGGATGGTCAGTGTAGTCTGAGAGAGCCCTGGGGTGGTCAGTGTGGTCTGAGAGTCCATGGATGATTAGTATGGCCTGGGAGAGTCCAGGGTCAGTCAGTGTGGTCTGAGAGAGAACAGAGATGGTCAGTGTGGCCTCGGAGTCTGGGACTGGTCAGTGTGATCTGAGAGAGTCCAGAGATGGTCAGTGTGGCCCAAGAGAGTTCGGGGATGGTCTGTGTGGTCTGAAAGGGTCCAGAAATGGCCAGCGTGGTCCGAGAGAGTTCAGGGATGGTCTGTGCGGTCTGAGAGTGTCCAGATATGGGCAGTGTGGCCCGAGGGAGCCCACGAATGGTTCGTGTAGGCTGAGACAGCCCAGGAATGGACAGTCTGGCCTGGGAGAGCCCATGAATGGTCAGTGTGGCCTGGGAGAGCCCAGGAATGGTCAGTCTGGCCTGGGAGAGCCCAGGAATGGTCAGTGTGGCCTGAGAGTCCAGGAATGGTCAGTGTGGCCTGAGAGAGCCCAGGAATGGTCCGTGTGGCCTGTGAGTACAGGGACATTCAGTATGGTCTGACAGAGTAAAGGGATGGACAGTGTGGTCTGAGAGAGACCAGAGATGGTCAGTGTGGCCAGGGAGTCAGCAAAGGTCAGTGTGGTCTGAGAGAGTCCAGGGATGGCCAGTGTGGTCTGAGAGTGTCCAGGGATGGTCAGTGTGGTCTGAGCGTCCAGAGATGGTCAGTGTGGTCTGAGAGAGCCCAGGATTGGCCAGTGCGGTCTGAGAGAGTCCAGGAATGGTCAGTGTGGCCTGTGAGTCCAGGGATGGTCAGTGTGGTCTGAGAGAGTCCAGGGATGGCCAGTGTGGTCTGAGAGAGTCAAGTTATGATCATTGTGGTCTGAGAGAGTCCATGGATGGTCAGTGTGGTCTGAGAGTCCAGAGATGGTCAGTGTGGTCTGAGACAGTCCTGGATTGGTCAGTGTGGCCTGAGAGTCCAGGGCTGGTCAGTGTGGTCTGAGAGAGTCCAGGAATGGTCAGTGCAGCCTGAGAGTGCAGGGTTGATCTGTGTGGTCTGAGAGTCCAGGGATTGTCAGTGTGGTCTGAGAGAGTCCAGGGTTGGTCAGTGTGGTCTGAGAGAGTCCAGGGATGGTCAGTGTGGTCTGTGTGAGTCCAGAGAAGGCCATTGTGGCCTGAGAGTCCTGGGATGGTCAGTGTGGTCTGAGACAGTCCTGGGATGGTCAGTGTGGTCTGAGAGAGTCCAGGGATGGTCAGTGTGGTCTGTGTGAGTCCAGAGAAGGCCATTGTGGCCGGAGAGTCCCGGGATGGTCAGTGTGGTCTGAGAGTCCAGGGCTGGTCAGTGTGGGCTGAGAGTCCAGGGATGGTCAGTGTGGTCTGAGGGAGACCAGAGATGGTCAGTGTGGTCTGAGAGTCCAGAGATGGTCAGTGTGGTCTGAGAGAGTCCAGGATTGGCCAGTGCAGTCTGAGAGAGTCCAGGAATGATCAGTGCGGCCTGAGAGTCCAGGGATGGCCAGTGTGGTCTGAGAGAGTCCAGGGTTGGTCAGTGTGGTCTGAGAGTCCATGGATGGTCAGTGTGGTCTGAGAGTCCAGAGATGGTTAATGTGGTCTGAGAGTCCAGGGATGGTCAGTATGGTCTGAGACACCAGGAATGGTCAGTGTGGCCTGAGATTCCATGGATGGTAAGTGTGGTCTGAGAGAGTCCAGGAATAGTCAGTGCGGCCTGAGACTCCAGTGATGGTCAGTGTGGCCTGAGAGTCCATGTATGGTCAGTGTGGTCTGAGAGTCCAGAGATGGTCAGTGTGGTCTGAGAGTCCATGGATGGTCAGTGTGGTCTGAGAGAGTCCAGGATTGATCTGTGCTGGTCTGGGAGCCCAGTGATGGTCAGTGTGGCCTGAGAGTCCAGGAATGGTCAGTGTGGCCTGAGAGTCCATGGATGGTAAGTGTGGACTGAGAGATTCCAGGAATGGTCAGTAAGGCCTGTGAGAGTCCAGTAATGGTCAGTGTGGTCTGAGAGAGTCCAGGGATGGTCAGTGTGGCCTGAGGTTCCAGGGCTGGCCAGTGTGGCTTGAGAGTCCAGGGATGGTCCTTGTGGTCTGAGAGAGTCCAGGGATGGTCAGTGTGGTCTGGGAGAGTCCAGGGATGGTCAGTATGGTCTGTGTGAGTCCAGAGAAGGCCATTGTGGCCTGAGAGTCCCGGGATGGTCAGTGTGGTCTGGGAGAGTCCATGGATGGTCAGTGTGGTCTGAGAGTCCAGGGATGGTCAGTGTGGTCTGAGAGAGTCCAGGGTTGGTCAGTGTGGCCTGTGAGAGTCCAGGAATGGTCAGTGTGGCCTGAGAGAGCCCAGGAATGGTCAGTGTGGCCTGTGAGTACAGGGACAGTAAGTATGGTCTGGGAGAGTCAAGGGATGGTCAGTGTGGTCTGAGAGAGACCAGAGATAGTCAGTGTGGCCAGGGATTCAGCAATGGTCAGTGTGGTCTGAGAGAGTCCAGGGATGGCCAGTGTGGTCTGAGAGAGTCAAGGTATGATCATTGTGGTCTGAGAGAGTCCATGGATGGTCAGTGTGGTCTGAGAGTCCAGAGATGGTCAGTGTGGTCTGAGAGAGTCCAGGATTGGTCAGTGTGGCCTGAGAGTCCAGGGATGGTCAGTGTGGTCTGAGAGAGTCCAGGAATGGTCAGTGTGGCCTCAGAGTCCAGTGTCGGTCAGTGTGGTCTGAGATTGTCCATGGTTGGTCAGTGCGGTCTGAGAGTCCAGGGATGGTCAGTGTGGTCTGAGAGAGTCCAGGGTTGGTCAGTGTGGTCTGAGAGTCCATGGATGGTCAGTGTGGACTGAGAGTCCAGAGATGGTCAATGTGTTCTGAGTGTCCAGGGATGGTCAGTATGGTCTGAGAGTGTCCAGGGTTGGTCAGTGTGGTCTGAGAGTGTCCAGGGTTTGTCAGTGTGGTCTGAGACAGTTCAGGGATGGTCAGTGTGGTCTGAGAGAGACCAGGGTTGGTCAGTGTGGTCTGAGAGAGTCCAGGGATGGTCAGTATGGTCTGTGTGAGTCCAGAGAAGGCCATTGTGGCCTGAGAGACCCGGGATGGTCAGTGTGGTCTGAGAGTCCAGGGCTGGTCAGTGTAGTCTGAGGGAGGCCAGAGATGGTCAGTGTGGTCTGAGAGTTACCAGAGATGGTTAGTGTGGTCTGAGAGAGTTCAGGGCTGGTCAGTGAGGTCTGAGAGAGTTCAGGGCTGGTCAGTGTGGGCTGAGATTCCAGGGATGGTTAGTGTGGTCTGAGAGAGACCAGAGATGGTCAGTGTGGTCTGAGAGAGTTCAGAGCTGGTCAGTGTGGTCTGAGAGTCCAGGGATGGTCAGTGAGGTCTGAGAGAGACCAGAGATGGTCAGTGTGGTCTGAGAGAGTTCAGGGCTGGTCGGTGTGGTCTGAGAGTCCAGGGATGGTCAGTGTGGTCTGAGAGAGTTCAGGGCTGGTCAGTGTGGTCTGAGAGTCCAGGGATGGTCAGTGTAGTCTGAGAGAGCCCTGGGGTGGTCAGTGTGGTCTGAGAGTCCATGGATGATTAGTATGGCCTGGGAGAGTCCAGGGTCAGTCAGTGTGGTCTGAGAGAGAACAGAGATGGTCAGTGTGGCCTCGGAGTCTGGGACTGGTCAGTGTGATCTGAGAGAGTCCAGAGATGGTCAGTGTGGCCCAAGAGAGTTCGGGGATGGTCTGTGTGGTCTGAAAGGGTCCAGGAATGGCCAGCGTGGTCCGAGAGAGTTCAGGGATGGTCTGTGCGGTCTGAGAGTGTCCAGATATGGGCAGTGTGGCCCGAGGGAGCCCACGAATGGTTCGTGTAGGCTGAGACAGCCCAGGAATGGACAGTCTGGCCTGGGAGAGCCCAGGAATGGTCAGTCTGGCCTGGGAGAGCCCAGGAATGGTCAGTGTGGCCTGAGAGTCCAGGAATGGTCAGTGTGGCCTGAGAGAGCCCAGGAATGGTCCGTGTGGCCTGTGAGTACAGGGACAGTCAGTATGGTCTGGGAGAGTCAAGGGATGGTCAGTGTGGTCTGAGAGAGACCAGAGATAGTCAGTGTGGCCAGGGATTCAGCAATGGTCAGTGTGGTCTGAGAGAGTCCAGGGATGGCCAGTGTGGTCTGAGAGAGTCAAGGTATGATCATTGTGGTCTGAGAGAGTCCATGGATGGTCAGTGTGGTCTGAGAGTCCAGAGATGGTCAGTGTGGTCTGAGAGAGTCCAGGATTGGTCAGTGTGGCCTGAGAGTCCAGGGATGGTCAGTGTGGTCTGAGAGAGTCCAGGAATGGTCAGTGTGGCCTCAGAGTCCAGTGTCGGTCAGTGTGGTCTGAGAGTGTCCATGGTTGGTCAGTGTGGTCTGAGAGTCCAGGGATGGTCAGTGTGGTCTGAGAGAGTCCAGGGTTGGTCAGTGTGGTCTGAGAGTCCATGGATGGTCAGTGTGGACTGAGAGTCCAGAGATGGTCAATGTGTTCTGAGTGTCCAGGGATGGTCAGTATGGTCTGAGAGTGTCCAGGGTTGGTCAGTGTGGTCTGAGAGTGTCCAGGGTTTGTCAGTGTGGTCTGAGACAGTTCAGGGATGGTCAGTGTGGTCTGAGAGAGACCAGGGTTGGTCAGTGTGGTCTGAGAGAGTCCAGGGATGGTCAGTATGGTCTGTGTGAGTCCAGAGAAGGCCATTGTGGCCTGAGAGACCCGGGATGGTCAGTGTGGTCTGAGAGTCCAGGGCTGGTCAGTGTAGTCTGAGGGAGGCCAGAGATGGTCAGTGTGGTCTGAGAGTTACCAGAGATGGTTAGTGTGGTCTGAGAGAGTTCAGGGCTGGTCAGTGAGGTCTGAGAGAGTTCAGGACTGGTCAGTGTGGGCTGAGATTCCAGGGATGGTTAGTGTGGTCTGAGAGAGACCAGAGATGGTCAGTGTGGTCTGAGAGAGTTCAGGGCTGGTCAGTGTGGTCTGAGAGAGTTCAGGGCTGGTCAGTGTGGGCTGAGATTCCAGGGATGGTTAGTGTGGTCTGAGAGAGACCAGAGATGGTCAGTGTGGTCTGAGAGAGTTCAGAGCTGGTCAGTGTGGTCTGAGAGTCCAGGGATGGTCAGTGAGGTCTGAGAGAGACCAGAGATGGTCAGTGTGGTCTGAGAGAGTTCAGGGCTGGTCGGTGTGGTCTGAGAGTCCAGGGATGGTCAGTGTGGTCTGAGAGAGTTCAGGGCTGGTCAGTGTGTCTGAGAGTCCAGGGATGGTCAGTGTAGTCTGAGAGAGCCCTGGGGTGGTCAGTGTGGTCTGAGAGTCCATGGATGATTAGTATGGCCTGGGAGAGTCCAGGGTCAGTCAGTGTGGTCTGAGAGAGAACAGAGATGGTCAGTGTGGCCTCGGAGTCTGGGACTGGTCAGTGTGATCTGAGAGAGTCCAGAGATGGTCAGTGTGGCCCAAGAGAGTTCGGGGATGGTCTGTGTGGTCTGAAAGGGTCCAGAAATGGCCAGCGTGGTCCGAGAGAGTTCAGGGATGGTCTGTGCGGTCTGTGAGTGTCCAGATATGGGCAGTGTGGCCCGAGGGAGCCCACGAATGGTTCGTGTAGGCTGAGATAGCCCAGGAATGGACAGTCTGGCCTGGGAGAGCCCATGAATGGTCAGTGTGGCCTGGGAGAGCCCAGGAATGGTCAGTCTGGCCTGGGAGAGCCCAGGAATGGACAGTGTGGCCTGAGAGTCCAGGAATGGTCAGTGTGGCCTGAGAGAGCCCAGGAATGGTCAGTGTGGCCTGTGAGTACAGGGACAGTCAGTATGGTCTGACAGAGTCCAGGGATGGACAGTGTGGTCTGAGAGAGACCAGAGATGGTCAGTGTGGCCAGGGAGTCAGCAAAGGTCAGTGTGGTCTGAGAGAGTCCAGGGATGGCCAGTGTGGTCTGAGAGAGTCCAGGGATGGTCAGTATGGTCTGAGAGTCCAGAGATGGTCAGTGTGGTCTGAGAGAGTCCAGGATTGGTCAGTGCGGTCTGAGAGAGTCCAGGAATGGTCAGTGCGGCCTGAGAGTCCAGGGATGGCCAGTGTGGTCTGAGAGAGTCCAGGGTTTGTCAGTGTGGTCTGAGAGTCCATGGATGGTCAGTGTGGTCTGAGAGTCCAGAGATGGTCAATGTGGTCTGAGAGTCCAGAGATGGTCAGTGTGGCCAGGGAGTCAGCAGAGGTCAGTGTGGTCTGAGAGAGTCCAGGGATGGCCAGTGTGGGCTGAGAGAGTTCAGGAATGGTCAGTGTGGTCTGCGAGTCCAGAGATGGTCAGTGTGGTCTGAGAGAGTCCAGGATTGGTCAGTGCGGTCTGAGAGAGTCCAGGAATGATCAGTGCGGCCTGAGAGTGCAGGGATGGCCAGTGTGGTCTGAGAGAGTCCAGGGTTGGCCAGTGTGTTCTGAGAGACCATGGATGGCCAGTGTGGTCTGAGAGTCCAGAGATGGTTAATGTGGTCTGAGAGTCCAGGGATGGTCAGTATGGTCTGAGAGTCCAGGAATGGTCAGTACGGCCTGTGAGAGTCCAGGAATGGTCGGTGTGGTCTGAGAGAGTCCAGGGATGGTCAGTGTGGCCTGAGGTTCCAGTGATGGCCAGTGTGGCTTGAGAGTCCAGGGATGGTCATTGTGGTCTGAGAGAGTCCAGGGATGGTCAGTGTGGTCTGGGAGAGTCCAGGGATGGTCAGTATGGTCTGTGTGAGTCCAGAGAAGGCCATTGTGGCCTGAGAGTCCCGGGATGGTCAGTGTGGTCTGAGATTCCAGGGCTGGTCAGTGTGGTCTGAGAGTCCAGAGATGGTCAGTGTGGTCTGAGAGAGTCCAGGATTGGCCAGTGCAGTCTGAGAGAGTCCAGGAATGATCAGTGCGGCCTAAGAGTCCAGGGATGGCCAGTGTGGTCTGAGAGAGTCCAGGGTTGGTCAGTGTGGTCTGAGAGTCCATGGATGGTCAGTGTGGTCTGAGAGTCCAGAGATGGTTAATGTGGTCTGAGAGTCCAGGGATGGTCAGTATGGTCTGAGACTCCAGGAATGGACAGTGTGGCCTGAGATTCCATGGATGGTAAGTGTGGTCTGAGAGAGTCCAGGAATAGTCAGTGCGGCCTGAGACTCCAGTGATGGTCAGTGTGGCCTGAGAGTCCATGTATGGTCAGTGTGGTCTGAGAGTCCAGAGATGGTCAGTGTGGTCTGAGAGTCCAGAGATGGTCAGTGTGGTCTGAGAGAGTCCAGGATTGATCTGTGCTGGTCTGGGAGCCCAGTGATGGTCAGTGTGGCCTGAGAGTCCAGGAATGGTCAGTGTGGCCTGAGAGTCCATGGATGGTAAGTGTGGACTGAGAGATTCCAGGAATGGTCAGTAAGGCCTGTGAGAGTCCAGTAATGGTCAGTGTGGTCTGAGAGAGTCCAGGGATGGTCAGTGTGGCCTGAGGTTCCAGGGCTGGCCAGTGTGGCTTGAGAGTCCAGGGATGGTCCTTGTGGTCTGAGAGAGTCCAGGGATGGTCAGTGTGGTCTGGGAGAGTCCAGGGATGGTCAGTATGGTCTGTGTGAGTCCAGAGAAGGCCATTGAGGCCTGAGAGTCCCGGGATGGTCAGTGTGGTCTGGGAGAGTCCATGGATGGTCAGTGTGGTCTGAGAGTCCAGGGATGGTCAGTGTGGTCTGAGAGAGTCCAGGGTTGGTCAGTGTGGCCTGTGAGAGTCCAGGAATGGTCAGTGTGGCCTGAGAGAGCCCAGGAATGGTCAGTGTGGCCTGTGAGTACAGGGACAGTAAGTATGGTCTGGGAGAGTCAAGGGATGGTCAGTGTGGTCTGAGAGAGACCAGAGATAGTCAGTGTGGCCAGGGATTCAGCAATGGTCAGTGTGGTCTGAGAGAGTCCAGGGATGGCCAGTGTGGTCTGAGAGAGTCAAGGTATGATCATTGTGGTCTGAGAGAGTCCATGGATGGTCAGTGTGGTCTGAGAGTCCAGAGATGGTCAGTGTGGTCTGAGAGAGTCCAGGATTGGTCAGTGTGGCCTGAGAGTCCAGGGATGGTCAGTGTGGTCTGAGAGAGTCCAGGAATGGTCAGTGTGGCCTCAGAGTCCAGTGTCGGTCAGTGTGGTCTGAGGGTGTCCATGGTTGGTCAGTGCGGTCTGAGAGTCCAGAGATGGTCAATGTGTTGTGAGTGTCCAGGGATGGTCAGTATGGTCTGAGAGTGTCCAGGGTTGGTCAGTGTGGTCTGAGAGTGTCCAGGGTTTGTCAGTGTGGTCTGAGACAGTTCAGGGATGGTCAGTGTGGTCTGAGAGAGACCAGGGTTGGTCAGTGTGGTCTGAGAGAGTCCAGGGATGGTCAGTATGGTCTGTGTGAGTCCAGAGAAGGCCATTGTGGCCTGAGAGACCCGGGATGGTCAGTGTGGTCTGAGAGTCCAGGGCTGGTCAGTGTAGTCTGAGGGAGGCCAGAGATGGTCAGTGTGGTCTGAGAGTTACCAGAGATGGTTAGTGTGGTCTGAGAGAGTTCAGGGCTGGTCAGTGAGGTCTGAGAGAGTTCAGGGCTGGTCAGTGTGGGCTGAGATTCCAGGGATGGTTAGTGTGGTCTGAGAGAGACCAGAGATGGTCAGTGTGGTCTGAGAGAGTTCAGGGCTGGTCAGTGTGGTCTGAGAGAGTTCAGGGCTGGTCAGTGTGGGCTGAGATTCCAGGGATGGTTAGTGTGGTCTGAGAGAGTCCAGAGTTGGTCAGTGTGGTCTGAGAGAGTTCAGAGCTGGTCAGTGTGGTCTGAGAGTCCAGGGATGGTCAGTGAGGTCTGAGAGAGACCAGAGATGGTCAGTGTGGTCTGAGAGAGTTCAGGGCTGGTCGGTGTGGTCTGAGAGTCCAGGGATGGTCAGTGTGTTCTGAGAGAGTTCAGGGCTGGTCAGTGTGGTCTGAGAGTCCAGGGATGGTCAGTGTAGTCTGAGAGGGCCCTGGGGTGGTCAGTGTGGTCTGAGAGTCCATGGATGATTAGTATGGCCTGGGAGAGTCCAGGGTCAGTCAGTGTGGTCTGAGAGAGAACAGAGATGGTCAGTGTGGCCTCGGAGTCTGGGACTGGTCAGTGTGATCTGAGAGAGTCCAGAGATGGTCAGTGTGGCCCAAGAGAGTTCGGGGATGGTCTGTGTGGTCTGAAAGGGTCCAGAAATGGCCAGCGTGGTCCGAGAGAGTTCAGGGATGGTCTGTGCGGTCTGAGAGTGTCCAGATATGGGCAGTGTGGCCCGAGGGAGCCCACGAATGGTTCGTGTAGGCTGAGACAGCCCAGGAATGGACAGTCTGGCCTGGGAGAGCCCATGAATGGTCAGTGTGGCCTGGGAGAGCCCAGGAATGGTCAGTCTGGCCTGGGAGAGCCCAGGAATGGTCAGTGTGGCCTGAGAGTCCAGGAATGGTCAGTGTGGCCTGAGAGAGCCCAGGAATGGTCCGTGTGGCCTGTGAGTACAGGGACAGTCAGTATGGCCTGCAGAGTAAAGGGATGGACAGTGTGGTCTGAGAGAGACCAGAGATGGTCAGTGTGGCCAGGGAGTCAGCAAAGGTCAGTGTGGTCTGAGAGAGTCCAGGGATGGCCAGTGTGGTCTGAGAGAGTCCAGGGATGGTCAGTGTGGTCTGAGAGTCCAGAGATGGTCAGTGTGGTCTGAGAGAGTCCAGGATTGGTCAGTGCGGTCTGAGAGAGTCCAGGAATGGTCAGTGCGGCCTGAGAGTCCAGGGATGGCCAGTGTGGTCTGAGAGAGTCCAGGGTTGGTCAGTGTGGTCTGAGAGTCCATGGATGGTCAGTGTGGTCTGAGAGTCCAGAGATGGTCAATGTGGTCTGAGAGTCCAGAGATGGTCAGTGTGGCCAGGGAGTCAGCAAATGTCAGTGTGGTCTGAGAGAGTCCAGGGATGGCCAGTGTGGGCTGAGAGAGTCCAGGGATGGTCAGTGTGGTCTGAGAGTCCAGAGATGGTCAGTGTGGTCTGAGAGAGTCCAGGATTGGTCAGTGCGGTCTGAGAGAGTCCAGGAATGATCAGTGCGGCCTGAGAGTGCAGGGATGGCCAGTGTGGTCTGAGAGAGTCCAGGGTTGGCCAGTGTGGTCTGAGAGTCCATGGATGGCCAGTGTGGTCTGAGAGGCCAGAGATGGTCAATGTGGTCTGAGAGTCCAGGGATTGTCAGTATGGTCTGAGAGTCCAGGAATGGTCAGTATGGCCTGTGAGAGTCCAGGAATGGTCGGTGTGGTCTGAGAGAGTCCAGGGATGGTCAGTGTGGCCTGAGGTTCCAGTGATGGCCAGTGTGGTCTGAGAGTCCAGAGATGGTCATTGTGGTCTGAGAGAGTCCAGGGATGGTCAGTGTGGTCTGGGAGAGTCCAGAGATGGTCAGTATGGTCTGTGTGAGTCCAGAGAAGGCCATTGTGGCCTGAGAGTCCCGGGATGGTCAGTGTGGTCTGAGATTCCAGGGCTGGTCAGTGTGGTCTGAGAGTCCAGAGATGGTCAGTGTGGTCTGAGAGAGTCCAGGATTGGCCAGTGCAGTCTGAGAGAGTCCAGGAATGATCAGTGCGGCCTGAGAGTCCAGGGATGGCCAGTGTGGTCTGAGAGAGTCCAGGGTTGGTCAGTGTGGTCTGAGAGTCCATGGATGGTCAGTGTGGTCTGAGAGTCCAGAGATGGTTAATGTGGTCTGAGAGTCCAGGGATGGTCAGTATGGTCTGAGACTCCAGGAATGGTCAGTGTGGCCTGAGATTCCATGGATGGTAAGTGTGGTCTGAGAGAGTCCAGGAATAGTCAGTGCGGCCTGAGACTCCAGTGATGGTCAGTGTGGCCTGAGAGTCCATGTATGGTCAGTGTGGTCTGAGAGTCCAGAGATGGTCAGTGTGGTCTGAGAGTCCATGGATGGTCAGTGTGGTCTGAGAGTCCAGAGATGGTCAGTGTGGTCTGAGAGAGTCCAGGATTGATCTGTGCTGGTCTGGGAGCCCAGTGATGGTCAGTGTGGCCTGAGAGTCCAGGAATGGTCAGTGTGGCCTGAGAGTCCATGGATGGTAAGTGTGGACTGAGAGATTCCAGGAATGGTCAGTAAGGCCTGTGAGAGTCCAGTAATGGTCAGTGTGGTCTGAGAGAGTCCAGGGATGGTCAGTGTGGCCTGAGGTTCCAGGGCTGGCCAGTGTGGCTTGAGAGTCCAGGGATGGTCCTTGTGGTCTGAGAGAGTCCAGGGATGGTCAGTGTGGTCTGGGAGAGTCCAGGGATGGTTAGTATGGTCTGTTTGAGTCCAGAGAAGGCCATTGTGGCCTGAGAGTCCCGGGAATGTCAGTGTGGTCTGGGAGAGTCCATGGATGGTCAGTGTGGTCTGAGAGTCCAGGGATGGTCAGTGTGGTCTGAGAGAGTCCAGGGTTGGTCAGTGTGGCCTGTGAGAGTCCAGGAATGGTCAGTGTGGCCTGAGAGAGCCCAGGAATGGTCAGTGTGGCCTGTGAGTACAGGGACAGAAAGTATGGTCTGGGAGAGTCAAGGGATGGTCAGTGTGGTCTGAGAGAGACCAGAGATAGTCAGTGTGGCCAGGGATTCAGCAATGGTCAGTGTGGTCTGAGAGAGTCCAGGGATGGCCAGTGTGGTCTGAGAGAGTCAAGGTATGATCATTGTGGTCTGAGAGAGTCCATGGATGGTCAGTGTGGTCTGAGAGTCCAGAGATGGTCAGTGTGGTCTGAGAGAGTCCTGGATTGGTCACTGTGGCCTGAGAGTCCAGGGATGGTCAGTGTGGTCTGAATGAGTCCAGGAATGGTCAGTGTGGCCTCAGAGTCCAGTGTCGGTCAGTGTGGTCTGAGAGTGTCCATGGTTGGTCAGTGCGGTCTGAGAGTCCAGGGATGGTCAGTGTGGTCTGAGAGAGTCCAGTGTTGGTCAGTGTGGTCTGAGAGTCCATGGATGGTCAGTGTGGACTGAGAGTCCAGAGATGGTCAATGTGTTCTGAGTGTCCAGGGATGGTCAGTATGGTCTGAGAGTGTCCAGGGTTGGTCAGTGTGGTCTGAGAGTGTCCAGGGTTTGTCAGTGTGGTCTGAGACAGTTCAGGGATGGTCAGTGTGGTCTGAGAGAGACCAGGGTTGGTCAGTGTGGTCTGAGAGAGTCCAGGGATGGTCAGTATGGTCTGTGTGAGTCCAGAGAAGGCCATTGTGGCCTGAGAGTCCCGGGATGGTCAGTGTGGTCTGAGAGTCCAGGGCTGGTCAGTGTAGTCTGAGGGAGGCCAGAGATGGTCAGTGTGGTCTGAGAGTTACCAGAGATGGTTAGTGTGGTCTGAGAGAGTTCAGGGCTGGTCAGTGTGGTCTGAGAGAGTTCAGGGCTGGTCAGTGTGGGCTGAGATTCCAGGGATGGTTAGTGTGGTCTGAGAGAGTCCAGGAATAGTCAGTGCGGCCTGAGACTCCAGTGATGGTCAGTGTGGCCTGAGAGTCCATGTATGGTCAGTGTGGTCTGAGAGTCCAGAGATGGTCAGTGTGGTCTGAGAGTCCATGGATGGTCAGTGTGGTCTGAGAGTCCAGAGATGGTCAGTGTGGTCTGAGAGAGTCCAGGATTGATCTGTGCTGGTCTGGGAGCCCAGTGATGGTCAGTGTGGCCTGAGAGTCCAGGAATGGTCAGTGTGGCCTGAGAGTCCATGGATGGTAAGTGTGGACTGAGAGATTCCAGGAATGGTCAGTAAGGCCTGTGAGAGTCCAGTAATGGTCAGTGTGGTCTGAGAGAGTCCAGGGATGGTCAGTGTGGCCTGAGGTTCCAGGGCTGGCCAGTGTGGCTTGAGAGTCCAGGGATGGTCCTTGTGGTCTGAGAGAGTCCAGGGATGGTCAGTGTGGTCTGGGAGAGTCCAGGGATGGTTAGTATGGTCTGTTTGAGTCCAGAGAAGGCCATTGTGGCCTGAGAGTCCCGGGAATGTCAGTGTGGTCTGGGAGAGTCCATGGATGGTCAGTGTGGTCTGAGAGTCCAGGGATGGTCAGTGTGGTCTGAGAGAGTCCAGGGTTGGTCAGTGTGGCCTGTGAGAGTCCAGGAATGGTCAGTGTGGCCTGAGAGAGCCCAGGAATGGTCAGTGTGGCCTGTGAGTACAGGGACAGTAAGTATGGTCTGGGAGAGTCAAGGGATGGTCAGTGTGGTCTGAGAGAGACCAGAGATAGTCAGTGTGGCCAGGGATTCAGCAATGGTCAGTGTGGTCTGAGAGAGTCCAGGGATGGCCCGTGTGGTCTGAGAGAGTCAAGGTATGATCATTGTGGTCTGAGAGAGTCCATGGATGGTCAGTGTGGTCTGAGAGTCCAGAGATGGTCAGTGTGGTCTGAGAGAGTCCAGGATTGGTCAGTGTGGCCTGAGAGTCCAGGGATGGTCAGTGTGGTCTGAATGAGTCCAGGAATGGTCAGTGTGGCCTCAGAGTCCAGTGTCGGTCAGTGTGGTCTGAGAGTGTCCATGGTTGGTCAGTGCGGTCTGAGAGTCCAGGGATGGTCAGTGTGGTCTGAGAGAGTCCAGTGTTGGTCAGTGTGGTCTGAGAGTCCATGGATGGTCAGTGTGGACTGAGAGTCCAGAGATGGTCAATGTGTTCTGAGTGTCCAGGGATGGTCAGTATGGTCTGAGAGTGTCCAGGGTTGGTCAGTGTGGTCTGAGAGTGTCCAGGGTTTGTCAGTGTGGTCTGAGACAGTTCAGGGATGGTCAGTGTGGTCTGAGAGAGACCAGGGTTGGTCAGTGTGGTCTGAGAGAGTCCAGGGATGGTCAGTATGGTCTGTGTGAGTCCAGAGAAGGCCATTGTGGCCTGAGAGTCCCGGGATGGTCAGTGTGGTCTGAGAGTCCAGGGCTGGTCAGTGTAGTCTGAGGGAGGCCAGAGATGGTCAGTGTGGTCTGAGAGTTACCAGAGATGGTTAGTGTGGTCTGAGAGAGTTCAGGGCTGGTCAGTGTGGTCTGAGAGAGTTCAGGGCTGGTCAGTGTGGGCTGAGATTCCAGGGATGGTTAGTGTGGTCTGAGAGAGTCCAGGAATAGTCAGTGCGGCCTGAGACTCCAGTGATGGTCAGTGTGGCCTGAGAGTCCATGTATGGTCAGTGTGGTCTGAGAGTCCAGAGATGGTCAGTGTGGTCTGAGAGTCCATGGATGGTCAGTGTGGTCTGAGAGTCCAGAGATGGTCAGTGTGGTCTGAGAGAGTCCAGGATTGATCTGTGCTGGTCTGGGAGCCCAGTGATGGTCAGTGTGGCCTGAGAGTCCAGGAATGGTCAGTGTGGCCTGAGAGTCCATGGATGGTAAGTGTGGACTGAGAGATTCCAGGAATGGTCAGTAAGGCCTGTGAGAGTCCAGTAATGGTCAGTGTGGTCTGAGAGAGTCCAGGGATGGTCAGTGTGGCCTGAGGTTCCAGGGCTGGCCAGTGTGGCTTGAGAGTCCAGGGATGGTCCTTGTGGTCTGAGAGAGTCCAGGGATGGTCAGTGTGGTCTGGGAGAGTCCAGGGATGGTTAGTATGGTCTGTTTGAGTCCAGAGAAGGCCATTGTGGCCTGAGAGTCCCGGGAATGTCAGTGTGGTCTGGGAGAGTCCATGGATGGTCAGTGTGGTCTGAGAGTCCAGGGATGGTCAGTGTGGTCTGAGAGAGTCCAGGGTTGGTCAGTGTGGCCTGTGAGAGTCCAGGAATGGTCAGTGTGGCCTGAGAGAGCCCAGGAATGGTCAGTGTGGCCTGTGAGTACAGGGACAGTAAGTATGGTCTGGGAGAGTCAAGGGATGGTCAGTGTGGTCTGAGAGAGACCAGAGATAGTCAGTGTGGCCAGGGATTCAGCAATGGTCAGTGTGGTCTGAGAGAGTCCAGGGATGGCCCGTGTGGTCTGAGAGAGTCAAGGTATGATCATTGTGGTCTGAGAGAGTCCATGGATGGTCAGTGTGGTCTGAGAGTCCAGAGATGGTCAGTGTGGTCTGAGAGAGTCCAGGATTGGTCAGTGTGGCCTGAGAGTCCAGGGATGGTCAGTGTGGTCTGAATGAGTCCAGGAATGGTCAGTGTGGCCTCAGAGTCCAGTGTCGGTCAGTGTGGTCTGAGAGTGTCCATGGTTGGTCAGTGCGGTCTGAGAGTCCAGGGATGGTCAGTGTGGTCTGAGAGAGTCCAGTGTTGGTCAGTGTGGTCTGAGAGTCCATGGATGGTCAGTGTGGACTGAGAGTCCAGAGATGGTCAATGTGTTCTGAGTGTCCAGGGATGGTCAGTATGGTCTGAGAGTGTCCAGGGTTGGTCAGTGTGGTCTGAGAGTGTCCAGGGTTTGTCAGTGTGGTCTGAGACAGTTCAGGGATGGTCAGTGTGGTCTGAGAGAGACCAGGGTTGGTCAGTGTGGTCTGAGAGAGTCCAGGGATGGTCAGTATGGTCTGTGTGAGTCCAGAGAAGGCCATTGTGGCCTGAGAGTCCCGGGATGGTCAGTGTGGTCTGAGAGTCCAGGGCTGGTCAGTGTAGTCTGAGGGAGGCCAGACATGGTCAGTGTGGTCTGAGAGTTACCAGAGATGGTTAGTGTGGTCTGAGAGAGTTCAGGGCTGGTCAGTGTGGTCTGAGAGAGTTCAGGGCTGGTCAGTGTGGGCTGAGATTCCAGGGATGGTTAGTGTGGTCTGAGAGAGACCAGAGATGGTCAGTGTGGTCTGAGAGAGTTCAGAGCTGGTCAGTGTGGTCTGAGAGTCCAGGGATGGTCAGTGAGGTCTGAGAGAGACCAGAGATGGTCAGTGTGGTCTGAGAGAGTTCAGGGCTGGTCGGTGTGGTCTGAGAGTCCAGGGATGGTCAGTGTGGTCTGAGAGAGTTCAGGGCTGGTCAGTGTGGTCTGAGAGTCCATGGATGATTAGTATGGCCTGGGAGAGTCCAGGGCCAGTCAGTGTGGTCTGAGAGAGAACAGAGATGGTCAGTGTGGCCTCGGAGTCTGGGACTGGTCAGTGTGATCTGAGAGAGTCCAGAGATGGTCAGTGTGGCCCAAGAGAGTTCAGGGATGGTCTGTGTGGTCTGAAAGGGTCCAGAAATGGCCAGCGTGGTCCGAGAGAGTTCAGTGATGGTCTGTGCGGTCTGTGAGTGTCCAGATATGGGCAGTGTGGCCCGAGGGAGCCCACGAATGGTTCGTGTAGGCTGAGACAGCCCAGGAATGGACAGTCTGGCCTGGGAGAGCCCATGAATGGTCAGTGTGGCCTGGGAGAGCCCAGGAATGGTCAGTCTGGCCTGGGAGAGCCCAGGAATGGTCAGTGTGGCCTGAGAGTCCAGGAATGGTCAGTGTGGCCTGAGAGAGCCCAGGAATGGTCAGTGTGGCCTGAGAGTCCAGGAATGGTCAGTGTGGCCTGAGAGAGCCCAGGAATGGTCCGTGTGGCCTGTGAGTACAGGGACAGTCAGTATGGTCTGACAGAGTAAAGGGATGGACTGTGTGGTCTGAGAGAGACCAGAGATGGTCAGTGTGGCCAGGGAGTCAGCAAAGGTCAGTGTGGTCTGAGAGAGTCCAGGGATGGCCAGTGTGGTCTGAGAGAGTCCAGGGATGGTCAGTGTGGTCTGAGAGTCCAGAGATGGTCAGTGTGGTCTGAGAGAGTCCAGGATTGGTCAGTGCGGTCTGAGAGAGTCCAGGAATGATCAGTGCGGCCTCAGAGTGCAGGGATGCCCAGTGTGGTCTGAGAGAGTCCAGGGTTGGCCAGTGTTGTATGAGAGTCCATGGATGGCCAGTGTGGTCTGAGAGTCCAGAGATGGTCAATGTGGTCTGAGAGTCCAGGGATGGTCAGTATGGTCTGAGAGTCCAGGAATGGTCAGTATGGCCTGTGAGAGTCCAGGAATGGTCGGTGTGGTCTGAGAGAGTCTAGGGATGGTCAGTGTGGCCTGAGGTTCCAGTGATGGCCAGTGTGGCTTGAGAGTCCAGGGATGGTCATTGTGGTCTGAGAGAGTCCAGGGATGGTCAGTGTGGTCTGGAAGAGTCCAGGGATGGTCAGTATGGTCTGTGTGAGTCCAGAGAAGGCCATTGTGGCCTGAGAGTCCCGGGATGGTCAGTGTGGTCTGAGATTCCAGGGCTGGTCAGTGTGGTCTGAGAGTTCAGAGATGGTCAGTGTGGTCTGAGAGAATCCAGGGTTGGTCAGTGTGGCCTGAGAGAGCCCAGGAATGGTCAGTGTGGCCTGTGAGTACAGGGATAGTCAGTATGGTCTGGGAGAGTCAAGGGATGGTCAGTGTGGTCTGAGAGAGACCAGAGATGGTCAGTGTGGCCAGGGATTCAGCAATGGTCAGTGTGGTCTGAGAGAGTCCAGGGATGGCCAGTGTGGTCTGAGAGAGTCAAGGTATGATCATTGTTGTCTGAGAGAGTCCATGGATGGTCAGTGTGGTCTGAGAGTCCAGAGATGGTCAGTGTGGTCTGAGACAGTCCAGGATTGGTCAGTGTGGCCTGAGAGTCCAGGGATGGTCAGTGTGGTCTGAGAGAGTCCAGGAATGGTCAGTGCAGCCTGAGAGTGCAGGGTTGATCTGTGTGGTCCGAGATTCGAGGGATTGTCAGTGTGGTCTGAGAGAGTCCAGGGTTGGTCAGTATGGTCTGTGTGAGTCCAGAGAAGGCCATTGTGGCTTGAGAGTCCCGGGATGGTCAGTGTGGGCTGAGAGTCCAGGGATGGTCAGTGTGGTCTGAGGGAGACCAGAGATGGTCAGTGTGGTCTGAGAGTTACCAGAGATGGTCAGTGTGGTCTGAGAGAGTTCAGGGCTAGTCAGTGTGGGCTGAGAGTCCAGGGATGGTCAGTGTGGTCTGAGGGAGACCAGAGATGGTCAGTGTGGTCTGAGAGTTACCAGAGATGGTCAGTGTGGTCTGAGAGAGTTCAGGGCTAGTCAGTGTGGGCTGAGAGTCCAGGGATGGTCAGTGTGGTCTGAGAGAGACCAGAGATGGTCAGTGTGGTCTGAGAGTTACCAGAGATGGTCAGTGTGGACTGAGAGAGTTCAGGGCTGGTCAGTGTGGTCTGAGAGTCCAGGGATGGTCAGTGTGGTCTGAGAGAGTTCAGGGCTGGTCAGTGTGGTCTGAGAGTCCAGGGATGGTCAGTGTAGTCTGAGAGAGTCCTGGGGTGGTCAGTGTGGTCTGAGAGTCCATGGATGATTAGTATGGCCTGAGAGAGTCCAGGGACAGTCAGTGTGGTCTGAGAGAGAACAGAGATGGTCAGTGTGGTCTGAGAGTCCATGGATGGTCAGTGTGGTCTGAGAGTCCAGGGATGGTCAGTGTGGTCTGAGAGAGTTCAGGGCTGGTCAGTGTGGTCTGAGAGTCCAGGGATGGTCAGTGTAGTCTGAGAGAGTCCTGGGGTGGTCAGTGTGGTCTGAGAGTCCATGGATGATTAGTATGGCCTGGGAGAGTCCAGGGACAGTCAGTGTGGTCTGAGAGAGAACAGAGATGGTCAGTGTGGCCCGAGAGAGTTCAACGATGGTCAACGCGGTCTGAGAGAGTCCAGGGATGGTCAGTGTGGTCTGAGAGTCCAGGGATGGTCAGTGTGGCCTGAGAGAGCCCAGAGATGGCCAGTGTGGCCCGAGAGAGTTCAAGGATGGTCAGTATGATCTGAGAGAGTCCAGAGATGGCCAGTGTGGCCTAAGAGAGTTCGGGGATGGTCTGTGTGGTCTGAAAGGGTCCAGAGATGGCCAGCGTGGCCCGAGAGAGTTCAGGGATGGTCAGTGTGGTCTGAGAGTGTCCAGAGATGGCCAGTGTGGCCCGAGAGAGTTCGGAGATGGTCTGTGTGGTCTGAGAGTGTCCAGATATAGGCTGTGTGGCCCGAGGGAGCCCACGAATGGTCCGTGTAGGCTGAGACAGCCCAGGAATGGTCAATCTGGCCTGGGAGAGCCCAAGAATGGTCAGTATGGCCTGAGAGAGCCCAGGAATGGTCAGTGTGGCCTGAGAGAGCCCAGGAATGGTCAGTGTGGCCTGTGAGTACAGGGACAGTCAGTATGGTCTGGGAGAGTCAAGGGATGGACAGTGTGGTCTGAGAGAGAAAAGAGATGGTCAGTGTGGCCAGGGAGTCAGCAATGGTCAGTGTGGTCTGAGAGAGTCCAGGGATGGCCAGTGTGGTCTGAGAGTGTCCAGGGATGGTCAGTGTGGTCTGAGAGTCCAGAGATGGTCAGTGTGGTCTGAGAGAGTCCAGGATTGGTCAGTGTGGTCTGAGAGATTCCAGGAATGGTCAGTGCGGCCTGAGAGTCCAGGGAATGCCAGTGTGGTCTGAGAGAGTCCAGGGTTGGTCAGTGTGGTCTGAGAGTCCATGGATGGTCAGTGTGGTCTGAGAGTCCAGAGATGGTCAATGTGGTCTGAGAGTCCAGAGATGGTCAGTGTGGCCAGGGAGTCAGCAAAGGTCAGTGTGGTCTGAGAGAGTCCAGGGATGGCCAGTGTGGGCTGAGAGAGTCCAGGGATGGTCAGTGTGGTCTGAGAGTCCAGAGATGGTCAGTGTGGTCTGAGAGAGTCCAGGATTGGTCAGGGCAGTCTGAGAGAGTCCAGGAATGATCAGTGCGGCCTGAGAGTGCAGGGATGGCCAGTGTGGTCTGAGAGAGTCCAGGGTTGGTCAGTGTTGTCTGAGAGTCCATGGATGGCCAGTGTGGTCTGAGAGTCCAGAGATGGTCAATGTGGTCTGAGAGTCCAGGGATGGTCAGTATGGTCTGAGAACCAAGGAATGGTCAGTGTGGCCTGAGAGTCCATGGATGGTAAGTGTGGTCTGAGAGATTCCAGGGATGGTCAGTATGGCCTCTGAGAGTCCAGTAATGGTCGGTGTGGTCTGAGAGAGTCCAGGGATGGTCAGTGTGGCCTGAGGTTCCAGGGATGGCCAGTGTGGCTTGAGAGTCCAGGGATGGTCATTGTGGTCTGAGAGAGTCCAGGGATGGTCAGTATGGTCTGGGAGAGTCCAGGGATGGTCAGTATGGTCTGTGTGAGTCCAGAGAAGGCCATGGTGGCCTGAGAGTCCCGGGATGGTCAGTGTGGTCTGAGAGTCCAGGGCTGGTCAGTGTGGTCTGAGAGTCCAGGGATGGTCAATGTGGTCTGAGAGAATCCAGGGTTGGTCAGTGTGGCCTGTGAGAGTCCAGGAATGGTCAGTGTGGTCTGAGAGAGCCCAGGAATGGTCAGTGTGGCCTGTGAGTACAGGGATAGTCAGTATGGTCCGGGAGAGTCAAGGGATGGTCAGTGTGGTCAGAGAGATACCAGAGATGGTCAGTGTGGCCAGGGATTCAGCAATGGTCAGTGTGGTCTGAGAGAGTCCAGGGATGGCCAGTGTGGTCTGAGAGAGTCAAGGTATGATCATTGTGGTCTGAGAGAGTCCATGGATGGTCAGTGTGGTCTGAGAGTCCAGAGATGGTCAGTGTGGTCTGAGAGAGTCCAGGATTGGTCAGTGTGGCCTGAGAGTCCAGGGATGGTCAGTGTGGTCTGAGAGAGTCCAGGAATGGTCAGTGCGGCCTGAGAGTCCAGGGTTGGTCTGTGTGGTCTGAGAGTCCAGGATTGGTCAGTGTGGTCTGAGAGAGTCCAGGGTTGGTCAGTGTGGTCTGTGTGAGTCCAGAGAAGGCCATTGTGGCTTGAGAGTCCCGGGATGGTCAGTGTGGTCTGAGATTCCAGGGCTGGTCAGTGTGGGCTGAGAGTCCAGGGATGGTCAGTGTGGTCTGAGGGAGACCAGAGATGGTCAGTGTGGTCTGAGAGTTACCAGAGATGGTCAGTGTGGTCTGAGAGAGTTCAGGGCTGGTCAGTGTGGGCTGAGAGTCCAGGGATGGTCAGTGTGGTCTGAGAGAGACCAGAGATGGTCAGTGTGGTCTGAGAGTTACCAGAGATGGTCAGTGTGGTCTGAGCGAGTTCAGGGCTGGTCAGTGTGGGCTGAGAGTCCAGGGATGGTCAGTGTGGTCTGAGAGAGACCAGAGATGGTCAGTGTGGTCTGAGACTTACCAGAGATGGTCAGTGTGGACTGAGAGAGTTCAGGGCTGGTCAGTGTGGGCTGAGAGTCCAGGGATGGTCAGTGTGGTCTGAGAGAATTCAGGGCTGGTCAGTGTGGTCTGAGAGTCCAGGGATGGTCAGTGTAGTCTGAGAGAGTCCTGGGGTGGTCAGTGTGGTCTGAGAGTCCATGGATGATTAGTATGGCCTGGGAGAGTCCAGGGTCAGTCAGTGTGGTCTGAGAGAGAACAGACATGGTCAGTGTGGCCTCGGAGTCTGGGAATGGTCAGTGTGGTCTGAGAGAGTCCAGAGATGGTCAGTGTGGCCCGAGAGAGTTCAACGATGGTCAGCGCGGTCTGAGAGAGTCCAGGGATGGTCAGTGTGGTCTGAGAGTCCAGGGATGGTCAGTGTGGCCTGAGAGAGCCCAGAGATGGCCAGTGTGGCCCGAGAGAGTTCAAGGATGGTCAGTATGTTCTGAGAGAGTCCAGAGATGGCCAGTGTGGCCTAAGAGAGTTCGGGGATGGTCTGTGTGGTCTGAAAGGGTCCAGAGATGGCCAGCGTGGCCTGAGAGAGTTCAGGGATGGTCAGTGTGGTCTGAGAGTGTCCAGAGATGGCCAGTGTGTCCCGAGAGAGTTCGGAGATGGTCTGTGTGGTCTGAGAGTGTCCAGATATGGGCAGTGTGGCCTGAGGGAGCCCACGAATGGTTCATGTAGGCTGAGACAGCCCAGGAATGGTCAGTCTGGCCTGGGAGAGCCCATGAATGGTCAGTGTGGCCTGGGAGAGCCCAGGAATGGTCAGTCTGGCCTGGGAGAGCCCAGGAATGGTCAGTGTGGCCTGAGAGAGCCCAGGAATGGTCAGTGTGGCCTGAGAGAGCCCAGGAATGCTCAGTGTGGCCTGTGAGTACAGGGACAGTCAGTATGGTCTGGGAGAGTCAAGGGATGGACAGTGTGGTCTGAGAGAGACCAGAGATGGTCAGTGTGGCCAGGGAGTCAGCAATGGTCAGTGTGGTCTGAGAGAGTCCAGGGATGGCCAGTGTGGTTTGAGAGTGTCCAGGGATGGTCAGTGTGGTCTGAGAGTCCAGCGATGGCCAGTGTGGTCTGAGAGAGTCCAGGATTGGTCAGTGTGGTCTGAGAGAGTCCAGGAATGGTCAGTGCGGCCTGAGAGTCCAGGGATGGCCAGTGTGGTCTGAGAGAGTCCAGGGTTGGTCAGTGTGGTCTGAGAGTCCATGGATGATCAGTGTGGTCTGAGAGTCCAGAGATGATCAGTGTGGTCTGAGAGAGTCCAGGATTGGTCAGTGCCAGTCTGGGTGCCCAGTGATGGTCAGTGTGGCCTGAGAGTCCAGGGATGGTCAGTGTGGTCTGAGAGAGTCCAGGAATGGTCAGTGCGGCCTGAGTGTCCAGTGATGGCCAGTGTGGCCTGAGTCCAGAGATGGTCAGTATGGTCTGAGAGAGTCCAGGGATGGTCAGTGTGGCCTGAGAGAGTCCATGGATGGTAAGTGTGGCCTGAGAGAGTCCAGAATGGTCAGTGTCGTCTGTGAGTACAGGGACAATCAGTATGGCCAGGGAGAGTCAAGGGATGGTCAGTGTGGTCTGAGAGAGTCCAGGGATGATCAGTGTGGTCTGAGAGAGAACAGTGATGGTCAGTGTGACATGGGAGCTCAGGGATGGTCAGTGTGGTCTGAGAGAGTCCAGGGATGGTCACTGTGGTCTGAGACAGTCCAGGGATGGTCAGTGTGACCTGGGAGTCCAGTGATGGTCAGTGTGGCCTGAGAGACCAGAGAAGGTCAGTGTAGTCTGAGAGAGAACAGAGATGGTCAGTGTAACATGGGAGCCCCGGCATGGTCTGTGTGGTCCGAGAGAGACCAGGGGTGGTCAGTGTGGTCTGAGAGAGTCCAGGGATGGTCAGTGTGGCCTGAGAGAGTCCAGGGATGGCCAGTGTGGTCCGAGAGAGTTCAAGGATGGTCAGTGTGGTCTGAGAGGTTCCAGAGATGTCCAGTGTGGTCCGAGAGAGCCCATGACTGGTCCGTGTAGGCTGAGAGAGCCCAGGGATGGTCAGTGTGATCTGAGAGAGACCAGAGATGGTCAGTGTGGCCTCAGAGTCCATGGATGGTTAGTGTGGTCTGAGAGAGTCCAGGATTGGTCAGTGTGGTCTGGGAGCACAGTGATGGTCAGTGTGGCCTGAGGGTCCAGGAATGGTCAGTGTGGTCTGAGAGAGTCCAGGGATGGTCTGTGTGGTCTGTGAGAGTCCAGAGATGGTCAGTGCGGTGTGAGAGAGTCCAGGGATAGTCAGTGTGGCCTGAGATTCCAGGGATGGCCAGTGTGGCCTGAGAGTCCAGAGATGGTCAGTGCGGTCTGAGAGAGTTCAGGGATGGTCAGTGTGGTCTGAGAGAGTCCAGGAATGGTCAGTGTGGTCTGAGAGAGTCCAGGGATGGTCGGTCTGGCCTGAGAGAGTCCAGGGTTGTTCAGTGTGGTCTGAGAGTCCAGGGCTGGTCAGTGTGGTCTGAGATTGTCCAGGGATGGTCAGTGTGGTCTCAGAGTCCATGGATGGTCAGTGTGGTCTGGGAGAGTCCAGGATTGGTCAGTGTGGTCTGGGAGCACAGTGATGGTCAGTGTGGCCTGAGAGTCCAGGCATGGTCTGTGTGGTCTGAGAGAGTCCAGGGATGGTCAGTGTGTCCTGAGAGTCCAGAGATGGTCAGTGCAGTCTGAGAGAGTCCAGGGATGGTCAGTGTGGCCTTAGAGTCCAGGGATGGCCAGTGTTACCTGAGAGTCTAGAGATGGTCAGTGCGGTCTGAGAGAGTCCAGGGATGGTCAGTGTGGTCTGAGAGAGTCCAGGAATGGTCAGTGTGGTCTGAGAGAGTCCAGGAATGATCGGTCTGGCCTGAGAGAGTCCAGGGTTGTTCAGTGTGGTCTGAGAGTCCATGGCTGGTCAGTGTGGTCTGAGAGTCCAGCGCTGGTCAGAGTGGTCTGAGAGACCAGGGATGGTCAGTCTGTGAGGTATTGGTGTGTGCTCTCTCTTGTGCGGTCAGTGTTTACCCTCTGTTTCACACAGTGCGCTCCCACATGACACCTGCTCTCACCTCTGGACAGGTCGCCTGAACCTGGTTATCTGTTATTCGTGTGGCTGTAATAATACTGAAGACAGCTCCACCCTGAAATAGAGAAGGGGATTGAGGGAGAGAGAGAGAGAGAGGCATTGACAGAGTGTTACTAGCAGGTTTTCAGTTTGAACTGTCTGTCTGGAGAGCAGACTCACTCCCTCTCATCCCCACTCTGATATTGCCAAAGGCTACACCTGCTTTAGGACCTCGTTCATGTGTCTCCTCATCAATATGGAGAGAATTAGGGAGAATGAGCATCAAACAACATCCCAGATACTGAAAGAGAGAGAGAATCAGATCGAGGAGGAGAGATATGAAGAAGAGATACTGAGAGACAGTGAAGGACTGTGTGTCTGACAGGTGGAGAGAGGGGGAGAGAGAGAGAGACATAGAGAGAGCACAGTTTGACATGAACCAGAGAGCCGGCTATACAAGACCTGGTATTGTGCAAGCTGATATGATTGGCAGTGAAGGGCGCCTTGGTACACTCTCTACATTCCTTAAAGATACACTTGCTACAGTGAATTCCAGCAATGCACCTTGTAGATGGTACACACACGGCTGCTACTGTGCGTCGGTGGTGGAGGGAGTGAATGTTTGTGGATGGGGTGCCGATCGAGCGAGGCTGCTTTGTCCTGGACGGTGTTGAGTTTCTTGAGTGTTGTGGGAGCTGCACCCATCCAGGAAAGTGGGGAGTATTCCATCACACTCCTGACTTGTGCCTTGTAGATGGTGGACAGGCTTTGGGGAGTCAGGAGGTGAGTTACTCTCCGCAGGATTCCCAGCCTCTGACCTGCTCTTGTAGCCACAGTATTTATATGGCTGGTCCAGTTCAGTTTCTGGTCAATGGTAACCCTCAGGATGTTGATAGTGGGGGATTCAGTGATGGTAGTGCCATTGAATGTCAAGGGGCGATGGTTAGATTCTCTCTTGTTGGAGATGGTCATTGCCTGGCACTTGTGTGGTGTGAATGTTACTTGTCACTTGTCAGCCCCGAGCCTGGATATTGTCCAGGTCTTGCTGCATTTGGACATGGGCTGCTTCAGTACCTGAGGAGTTGTGAATGGTGCTGAACATTGTGCAATCATCAGCGAACATCCCCACTTCTGACCTTATGATAGAAGGAAGGTCATTGATGAGGCAGCTGAAGATGGTTGGGCCGAGGACACTACCCTGAGGAACTCCTGCAGTGAGGTCCTGGAGCTGAGATGACTGACCTCCAACAACCACAACCATCTTCCTTTGTGCTGGGTATGACACCAACCAGTGGAGAGTTTTCCCCCTGATTCCCATTGACTCCAGTTTTGCTGGGGCTCCTTGATGCCACACTCGGTCAAATGCTGCCTCGATGTCAAGGGCAGTCACTCTCACCTCACCTCAGGAGTTCAGATCTTTGTCCATGTTTGACCCAAGGCTGTAATGAGGTCAGGAGCTGAGTGGCCCTGGCAGAACCCAAACTGGGCATCAGTGAGCAGGTTATTGCTAAGCAAGTGCTGCTTGATAGCACTGTTGATGACCCCTTCCATTACTTTACTGATGATGGAGAGTAGACTGATGGGGGGTAATTGGCCGGGTTGGATTTGTCCTGCTTTTTGTGTACAGGACATACCTGGGTAATTTTCCACATAGCCGGGTAGATGCCAGTGTTGTAGCTGTACTGGAACAGCTTGGCTAGGGGTGCAGCAAGTTCTGGAGCACAAGTCTTCAGGACTATTGCCGGAATATTGTCAGGGCCCATAGCCTTTGCGGTATCCAGTGCCTTCAGCTGTTTCTTCAATTCACATGTAGTGAATTGAATTGGCTGAAGACTGGCATCCATGATGTTGGGGACCTCCGGAGGAGGCTGAGATGGATCATCCACTTGTCACTTCTGGCTGAAGATTGTTGCGAATGCTTCACCTTATCTGTTGCACTGATGTGCTGGGCTCCTCCATCATTGAGGATGGGGATATTTGTGGAGCCTCCTCCTCCAGTGAGTTGTTTAACTGTCCACCACCATTCATGACTGGATGTGGCAGGACTGCAGAGCTTAGGTCTGATCTGTTGGTTGTGGGATTGCTTATCTCTGTCTATCACTTGCTGTTTGGATGCAAGTAGTCCTGTGTTGTAGCTTCACCAGGTTGACACCTCATCTTTAGGTATGCCTGGTGCTGCTCCTGACATGTCCTCCTGCACTCGTCACTGAACCAGGGTTGACCCCCTGTCTTGATGGGAATGGTGGAGTGGGGGATATGCTGGGCCATGAGGTTACAGATTGTGTTCGAGTACAATTCTGCTGCTGCTGATGGCCCACAGCGCCTCATGGATGCCCAGTCTGGAGTTGCTAGTCTTCAGTGATATAGTTGACACGTTGGTTTTAATTTCAGAAAATTCCTTAGATTTGGGGAAGGTTCCATTAGACTGGAAAACAGCTAATGTATTATTAAAGTTGTCAGGACAGGGCACTTAGAACAATTCAAGATAATCAGGTGGAGCTAACATGGTTTTGTGAAAGGGAAATTATGGTTAACTAATTTATTGGAGTTCTTCAAAGGTGTCACATCTGCTGTGGATAAAGGGAACTGGTGGATGTACTTTACTTAGAATTCCAGAAGACATTTGGTAAAGTGCCACATGAAAGTGTTTTTTTTTAGGAAATAAAAGCTGATGGTGTAGGGGGTAGCATATTGGCATGGATAGAAGATCAGCTGGTTGACAGGAAGCAGAGAGTAGCCGTGAATGAGTCTGTCTCGGGTTGACAGAATGTGATGAGTGGGGTGTCACAGGGATCGGTGCTGGGGCCATCAGCTTATTACAATTGATATAAACGACTTGGATGAAGAGACCGAAGGAATGGGGGCTACATTTTCTGATGACATAAAGATAAGCAGGCAAGTTAATTGAGAAGAGAACATAAGGAGGTTACAAAGGGACATGGACAGGTTAAGTGAGAGGGCAATGATCTGGAATATGGAGTGTCATGTGGGCAGATGTGGAATTGTCCAATTTTGCAGAAGGAAGGATAGGGAAGGTTATTAATCGAAATGGTGAGAGATTGCAGAGCTCTGAGAGTCAGAGGGATCTGGGTGTCGGAGTGCATGAATCACTAGAGGTTAGTATGCACAGGTACAGCAGGTAAATCAGGAAGTTAATAGACTGTGAGGGGAATTGATTACAAACGTAGGGAGGTTTTGCTTCTGTTGTACAGGGCACTGGTGAGACCACATCTGGAGTATTGTGCACAGTATTGGCCACCTTATTGAAGGAAGGATGTTAATGCATTGGAAGCAGTTCAGAGAAGGGTTAGCAGACCAACTCCTGGAAGGGGTGGGTTGTGTTATGAGGAAAGATTGGACAGACTAGGAGAGTAAGAGGTGACCAGACTGCAATCTTTAAGATCCTGAGGGGCCTTGACAGGGTGGATGGGGAGGGATATTTGCTCTTGAGGGAAAATCCAGAGACACAGAGAGAGAGAGAGAGACAGAGGAGATAGAGTGAAGGATGGAGAGAGAGTAGAAGAGGCAGTAAGAGACAGAGAGGGAGAGACAGAGTGAGAGAAAGAGAGACCGAGAGGAAAAGAGAGAGACAGAGAGAGGCAGGCAGAGTGTGAAAGATACGAGGAAGGGGATTGACAAAACAAGCTGGTGTGTAAAATAAATTCTCCTCCTCTCCCACTCTGCTCCATTTCCCCATTCTCTACAACCTCTGTCCCTCTGCTCTCCCACCCTCCTGCCACTGGAAACACTCACTCCTCATTCCATCGATCGGACACCCACTCGTGATTCTGAAAAGCTCCATTAACTCCCACCGTTCAACCACTAACCCCCCCAGCCCCGACCCCCAACATCTTCATCTTCCCTGCTCCAAGGAGAAGAGTCCCAGGACCCCCTGGCCTCTTTATCCCTGGGTTATTCCTGATGAAGCGACCGCACACCCTGGCCAAGGAGCTGAGAGACTGGCTGACCGCTGCTGAGACGAGACTGCGCTCGGACTCGGAGGGGAGAGCAGGGCCCAGGGACACCCTCCCTGAAGGTAGGGAAGATGCGCAAGTACCTGTGCTGGGATGACATAGTCAGCAACGTCCAGAATCTTGACAAAGCCATCAGGGAGACGGGCCTGGCCAAAGCCTTTCACCTTGGTCATCACAGTGGATTCAATCCTCATCTCCTTCGACTGGTAAGCTTTCTCGTGTATAAACACCCAACTAGGGAAAAAATGCACACACAATGTGAAAATCAGGGAGAGAGTGCAGAGGGAGATTTACTCTGTATCTAACCGCGTGCTGTACCTGTCCTGGGAGTGTTTGATGGGGACAGTGTAGAGGGAGATTTACTCTGTATCTAACCGCGTGCTGTACCTGTCCTGGGAGTGTTTGATGGGGACAGTGTAGAGGGAGATTTACTCTGTATCTAACCCCGAGCTGTACCAGTCCTGGGAGTGTTTGATGGGGACAGTGTAGAGGGAGATTTACTCTGTATCTAACCCCGTGCTGAACCTGTCCTGGGAGTGTTTGATGGGGACAGTGTAGAGGGAGATTTACTCTGTATCTAACCCCGTGCTGTACCTGTCCTGGGAGTGTTTGATGGGGACGGTGTAGAGGGAGCTTTACTCTATATCTAACCCCATGCTGTACCTGTCCTGGGAGTGTTTGATGGGGACAGTGTAGATGGAGCTTTACTCTGTATCTAACCCCGTGCTGTACCTGCTCTGGGAGTGTTTGATGGGGACAGTGTAGAGGGAGATTTACTCTGTATCTAACCCCGTGCTGTACCTGTCCTGGGAGTGTTTGATGGGGACAGTGTAGAGGGAGATTTACTCTGTATCTAACCCCGTGCTGTACCTGTCCTGGGAGTGTTTGATGGGGACGGTGTAGAGGGAGCTTTACTCTATATCTAACCCCATGCTGTACCTGTCCTGGGAGTGTTTGATGGGGACAGTGTAGATGGAGCTTTACTCTGTATCTAACCCCGTGCTGTACCTGCTCTGGGAGTGTTTGATGGGGACAGTGTAGAGGGAGCTTTACTCTGTATCTAACCCCGTGCTGTACCTGTCCTGGGAGTGTTTGATGGGGACAGTGTAGAGGGAGATTTACTCTGTATCTAACCCCGTGCTGTACCTGTCCTGGGAGTGTTTGATGGGGACAGTGTAGAGGGAGCTTTACTCTGTATCTAATTCCGTGCTGTACCTGTCCTGGGAGTGTTTGATGGGGACAGTGTAGAAGGAGCTTTACTCTGTATCTAACCCTGTGCTGTACCTGTCCTGGGAGTGTTTGAAGGGGACAGTGTGGAGGGAGATTTACTCTGTATCTAACCCCGTGCTGTACCTGTCCTGGGAGTGTTTGATGGGGACAGTGTAGAGGGAGCTTTACTCTGTATCTAACCCCGTGCTGTACCTGTCCTGGGAGTGTTTGATGGGGACGGTGTAAAGGGAGATTTACTCTGTATTTAACCCCGTGCTGTACCTGTCCTGGGAGTGTTTGATGGGGACAGTGTAGAGGCAGATTTACTCTGTATCTAACCCTTTGCTGTACCTGTCCTGGGAGTGTTTGATGGGGACAGTGTAGAGGCAGATTTACTCTGTATCTAACCCCGTGCTGTACCTGTCTTGGGAGTGTTTGATGGGGACAGTGTAGAAGGAGCTTTACTCTGTATCTAACCCCGTGCTGTACCTGTCCTGGGAGTGTTTGATGGGGACAGTGTAGAGGGAGCTTTACTCTGTATCTAACCCCGTGCTGTACCTGTCCTGGGACTGTTTGATGGGGACAGTGTAGAGGGAGCTTTACTCTGTATCTAACCCCGTGCTGTACCTGTCCTGGGAGAGTTTGATGGGGACGGTGTAGAGGGAGCTTTACTCTGTATCTAACCCCGTGCTGTACCTGTCCTGGGAGTGTTTGATGGGGACAGTGTAGAGGGAGCTTTACTCTGTATCCAACCCCGTGCTGTACCTGTCCTGGGAGTGTTTGATGGGGACAGTGTAGAGGGAGCTTTACTCTGTATCTAACCCCGTGCTGTACCTGTCCTGGGACTGTTTGATGGGGACAGTGTAGAGGGAGCTTTACTCTGTATCTAACCCCGTGCTGTACCTGTCCTGGGAGTGTTTGATGGGGACAGTGCAGAGGGAGTTGCACTCCCTACCCAACCCAATGCTGTGTTGAGTGTTTTGTGAATAACTATGAATATATTATATAAAAACACACCATGTGTTACTGAGTATGAAGCTGAATATATTTTATAACCACATGATGTGCGTTCCTCGGTTTAATGCTGCATATAATTATATAGCACACAAACTGAGTTCTGGAACAAAGCTTTGCATAGATGTTACAATTACACACTGGCTATTAGTGGTTTTAGCAATCTATATATTATGTAAGACATCAGGCATTACCGGTATAACACTCCGTTTGTTATATAACAACACACCCTGCTTTGCTGGGTATGGAAATGTGAATATTATATAATATCAACATGCGATACAGGGTATAACACTGTATATATTATATAATAACACCATGCGATACTGGGTAAAACATTGTGTATATGATATAATAACACAATGCGATATTGTGTATAACACTGTATTTATTATACAATAACACACCGTGTGTTACTGGGTATAGCACTGTATATACTATATAATAACACACCGTGTGTTTCTGGGTATAACCCTGTATATAGTATATAATAACACACTGTGTGTTACTGGGTATAACCCTGTATATAGTATATAATAACACACTGCGTGTTACTGGGTATAACACTGTACATACTATGTAATAACAAACAGTGTGTTACTGGGTATAATGCTGTATATATTACATAATAACACACCGTGCGTTACTGGGTATAACACTGTATATATTATATAATAGCACACCGTGTGTTACTGGGTATAACAAAGTATATGTTATATTATAACACATCGTGTGTTACTGGGTATAATGCTGTATATATTACATAATAACACACCGTGTGTTACTGGGTATAACAATGTATATGTTATATAATAACACACCGTGTGTTACTGGGTATAACGCTGTATATATTATATAACAACACATATTATGTTACTGGGTAGAACGCTGTATATATTATATAATAACACACCGTGTGTTACTGTGTATAATGCTATATATACTATATAATAACACACCGTGTGCTACTGGGTTTAACGCTGTATATATTATGTAATAACGCACCGTGTGTTACTGTGTATAATGTTGTATATATTATATAATAACACACCATGTGTTACTGGCTATAACGCTGTAGATATTAAATAATAACACAGTGTTCTACTAGGTATAACACTGTATATGTCATATAATAACACACCGTGTGTTACTGGGTATAACGCTATGTATAGTATAGAATAACACACCATGTGTTACTGGGTATAACGCTGCATATACTATATAATCACACAGCCTGTGTTACTGGGTAAAACACTGTATATACTATATAATAACACACCATTTGTTACTGGGTAAAACACTCTATATACTATATAATAACATATTTTGTGTTACTGGGTATAACACGGTATGAATTATATAATAACACAATGTAAATCACTGGGTGTTAGGCTGTTTATATTATAAAATAACACCGTGTGTTACTGGGTATAACACTGTATATACTATATAGTAACACATCATTCATTACAGTGTGTTAAGCTTTATATATTATATAATAACACACAATGTGTTACTGGGTATAACGCTATATTTACTATATAATAACAAACTGTGTGTTACTGGGTATAATGCTGTATATATTATATAATAACACACCGTGTGTCACTGGGTATAACGCTGTATATATTATATAATAACACACCGTATGTTACTGGCTATAACGCTGTAGATATTATATAATAACACACAGTGTGTTACTAGATATATAAAACTGTATATGTTATATAATAACAAACCGTGTGTTACTGGGTATAACACTGTATATGTTATATAATAACACACCGTGTGTTACTGGGTATAATGCTGTATATAATATATAATCACACACCATGTGATACTGGGTAAAACACTGTATATACTACATAATAACACACCTTGTGTTACTGGGTATAACACTGTATATACTATAAAATAACACACCGTGTGTTACTGGGTATAACGCTGTATATATTATATAATAACACACCGTGCGTTACTGGGTATAGCAATGTATATACTATCTAATAACACATCGTTCATTACTGGATGTTAAGCTGTATATATTATATAATAACACACTGTGTGTTCCAGGGTATAACACCCTATATGTTATATAATAACAAACCGTGTGTTACTGGGTATAAAACTGTATATATTATATAATAACACACCATGTGTCACTGGGTATAACACTCTATATATTATATAATAACACATCATTCATTACTGGATGTTACGCTGTATATATTACATAATAACACACTGTGTGTTACTGGGTATAACACTGTATATACTATATAATAACACATCATTCATTACTGGGCGTTAAGCTGTACATATTATATAATAACACCTAGTAACACACGGTGTGTTACTGGGTATAACACTATATATACTAGATAATAACACACCGTGTGTTACTGGGTAAAACCCTGTATAATGTATGTAATAACACACTGTGTGTTACTGGGTATAATGCTGTATATAATATATAATCACACACCGTGTGTTACTGGGTATAATGCAGTATATACTATATAATCACACACCGTGTGTTACAGGGTAAAACAATGTATATTCTATATAATAACACACTTTGTTACTGCGTATAACACTGTATATACTATATAATAACACATCGTTCATTACTGGGTGTTAAGCTGTATATATTATATAATAACATACAGTGTGTCACTGGGTATAACACTCTTTATATTATTTAATAACACACCGCGTGTTACTGGGTACAATGCTATATATACTATATGATAACACATAGTGTGTTACTGGGTATAATGCTACATATATTATGTAATAACACACCGTGTGTTACTGGGTATAACGAAGTATATATTATATAATAACACACCGTGTATTACTGGCTATAACGCTGTAGATAGTATATAATAACACACAGTGTGTTACTAGGTATAACACTGTATATGTTATATAATAACAAACCATGTGCTACTGGGTATAACACTGTATATATTATATAATAACACACCCTGTGTTACTGGGTATAACACTCTATATATTATATAATAACACAACGTGATTTACTGGGTATAACACAATATATATATTATATAATAACACACTGTGTGTTACTGGGTATAACACGGTATATACTAAATAATAACACACCATGTGTTACTGGGTATAACACTGTATATTCTATATAATAACACACCATGTGTTACTGGGTATAGCAGTGTATATATTATATAATAACATATTGTGTGGTACTGGGTATAACACTGTATATATTAAATAATATCGCACTGTGCGTTACTGGGTATAATGCTTTAGAACCTATACACTAACACACTAAGCGTTACTGGGTATAAGACTGCATATATTATATAATAACACACCATGTGTAACTGGGTATAACGCTATATATACTATATAATTACACACCGTGTGTTACTGGGTATAACGCTGTATATATAATGTAATAACAAACCGCGTGTTACCGGGTATAACACTCTATATATTATATAATAACACACCGTGTGTTACTGGATATAATGCTGTATATGTTATATAATAACAAACCGTTTGTTACGGCGTATAACACTGTATATAATATAGAATAACACACCGTGTGTTACTGGGTATAACTCAGTATATACTATATAATCACACACCGTGTGTTACAGGGTAAAACACTGTATATACTATATGATAACACACTGTTTGTTAACGCGTATAACACTGTATATACTATATAATAACACATCGTTCATTACTGGGTGTTAAGCTGTATATATTATATAATAACACACAGTGTGCCACTGGGTATAACACTCTATAAATTATTTAATAAACAGACCGTGTGTTACTGGGTATAACGCTGCATATATTATG
Source organism: Isurus oxyrinchus (assembly GCA_026770705.1). Classification (NCBI taxonomy): domain Eukaryota; kingdom Metazoa; phylum Chordata; class Chondrichthyes; order Lamniformes; family Lamnidae; genus Isurus; species Isurus oxyrinchus. The sequence continues at coordinate 20,994 of JANJGN010001204.1, read as the reverse complement.
TAATAACACACCGTGTGTTAGTTGGTATAATCAAGTATATATTATATAAAAATGCACCGTGTGTTACTGGCTATAATGCTGTTGATATTACATAATAACGCAGAGTGTATTACTAGGTATAACACTGTATATGTTATATAATAACAAACCGTGCTACTGGGCATAACACTGTATATATTATATAATAACACACCATGTGTTACTGGGTATAACACTCTATAAATGAAATAATAATACACCATGTGTTACTGGGTATAACAAAATATATAGAATATATAATAACACACTGTGTGTTACTGGGCATAACACTGTATATACTAAATAATAACACACCGTTTGTTAATGGGTATAACACTGTATATTCTATATAATAACACGCCATGTGTTACTGGGTATAGTGCTGTATATATTATATAATAACAAATCATGTGGTACTGGGTATAACACTGTATATACTAAATAATATCACACTGTGCGTTACTGGGTATAACGCTTTAGAACCTATACATTAACACATTGTGCGTTACTGGGTATAAGACTGTATATGTTATATAATAACACACCATGTGCAACTGGGTATAACGCTATATAAATTATATAATTACACACCGTATGTTACTGGGTATAACACTGTATATATTATATAATAACACACCGTGTGTTACTGGATATAACGCTGTATATATTATATAATAACAAACCGTGTGTTACTGGGTATAACACTGTATATATTATATAATAACACACCGTGTGTTACTGGATACAACGCTGTATACATTATATAATAACACACCGTGTGTTACTGGGTATAACACTGTATATATTATATAATAACACACCGTGTGTTAACTGGATATAACGCTGTATATATTATATAATAACACACCGTGTGTTACTGGGTATAACACTGTATATATTATATAATAACACACCGTGTGTTACTGGATATAACGCTGTATATACTATTTAATCAGACAGTGCGTTACTGGGTAAAACACTGTATATACTATATAATAACACACTTTGTGTTACTGGGTCTAACACTGTATAAATTAAATAATAACACAGCGTGTGTTACTGGCTATAACGCTGTAGATATTATATAATAACACAAAGTGTGTTACTAGGTATAACACTGTATATGTTATATAATAACAAACCGTGTGCTACTGTGTATCACACTCTATGTATTAAATAATAACACACCATGTGTAACTGGGTATAATGCTATATATTCTATATAATGACACACCATGTGTTACTGGATATAACGCTGTATATACTATTTAATCAGACACGGTGCGTTACTGGGTAAAACACTGTATATACTATATAATAACACACTTTGTTACTGGGTCTAACACTGTATAAATTAAATAATAACACAGCGTGTGTTACTGGCTATAACACTGTATATATTATATAATAACACACAGTGTGTTACTAGGTATAACACTGTATATGTTATATAATAACAAACCGTGTGCTACTGTGTATCACACTCTATGTATTAAATAATAACACACCATGTGTAACTGGGTATAATGCTACATATTCTATATAATAACACACCGTGTGTTACTGGATATAATGCTGTATATATTATATAATAACACATCGTGTGTTACTGGGTATAACACTGTATATACTATAAAATAACACACAGTGCGTTACTGGTTATAACAATGTATATATTATTATAGAATAACACACCATGCGTTACTGGGTATAACACTGTATATACTACATAATAACACACCGTGTGTTACTGGGTAAAACACTGTATATACTATATAATAACACACCGTGTATTACTGGGTAAAAAACTGTATATTCTATATCATAACACTGTGTTTGTTACCTGGTATAACACTGTATATACTATATAATAACACATTGTTAATTACTGGGTTGTAAGCTGTATATATTATATAATAACACACAGTGTGTCACTGGGTATAACACTCTATGTGTTATTTAATAACACACAGTGTGTTACTGGATATAACGCTGTATAAATTATATAATAACAAACCATGTGTTACTAGGTATAACACTGAAAATGTTATATAATAACAAACCCTGTGTTACTGCGTATAACACTGTATATATTATCTAATAACATATTGTGTGCTACTGGGTATATCACTCTATATAGTATATAATAACACACCATGTGTTAGTGTGTATAACACTGTATATGTTATACAATAACACATCGTGTGTTACTGGGAATAACGCTGTATATATTATATAATAACACATCGTGTGTTACTGGGTATAACACTGTATATACTATAAAATAACACACAGTGCGTTACTGGTTATAACAATGTATATATTATTATAGAATAACACACCATGCGTTACTGGGTATAACACTGTATATACTACATAATAACACATCGTGTGTTGCTGGGTATAACATTGTATATACTAAATAATAACACACCGTGTGTTCCTGGGTATAATGCTGTATATATTATATGATAACAAACCGTGTGTTACTGGGTATAACACTGTATATACTATATAACAACACACCGTATAATATAATAACACACCGCGTGTTGCTGGGTATAACATTGTATATACTAAATAATAACACACCGTGAGTTACTGGATATAACACTGTATATACTATATAACAACACACTTTGTGTTACTTGGTATAACGCTGTATATATTATATAATAACACACCATGTGTTTCTGGGTATAACACTGTATATACTAGATAATAACACACCGTGTGTTCCTGGGTATAACGCTGTATATATTATATAATAACACATCGTGTGTTACTGGGTATAACACTGTATATACTATATAATAACACATCGTGCATCACTGGGTGTCACGCTGTATATATTATATAATAACACACTGTGTGTTTCTGGGTATAACACTGTATAAACTACATAATAACACACCGTGTGTTCCTGGGTATAACGCTGTATATATTATATAATAACAGACCATGTGTTACTGGGTATAACACTGTGTATACTATATAATAACACACCTTATGTTACTGGGAATAACGCTGTATATATTATATAATAACACACTGTGTTTTACTGGGTATAACACTGTATATACTGTATGATAACACACCGTGTGTTACTGGGTATAACACTGTATATACTATATAACAACACACCGTATAATATAATAACACACCGCGTGTTGCTGGGTATAACATTGTATATACTAAATAATAACACACCGTGAGTTACTGGATATAACACTGTATATACTATATAACAACACACTTTGTGTTACTTGGTATAATGCTGTATATATTATATAATAACACACCATGTGTTTCTGGGTATAACACTGTATATACTAGATAATAACACACCGTGTGTTCCTGGGTATAACGCTGTATATATTATATAATAACACATCGTGTGTTACTGGGTATAACACTGTATATACTATATAATAACACATCGTGCATCACTGGGTGTCACGCTGTATATATTATATAATAACACACCGTATGTTTCTGGGTATAACACTGTATAAACTACATAATAACACACCGTGTGTTCCTGGGTATAACGCTGTATATGTTATATAATAACAGACCGTGTGTTGCTGGGTATAACACTGCGTATACTATATAATAATACACCTTATGTTACTGGGAATAACGCTGTATATATTATATAATAACACACTGCGTTTTACTGGGTATAACACTGTATATACTGTATAATAACACACCGTGTGTTAAAGTGAAAAATTCTGTATATGTTATGTAATAAAACACCATGTGTTACTGGGTATAATGCTGTATATATTATATAATAACACACCTTGTGTTACTGGGTATAACACTGTATATATTATATAACACATCGTGCATCACTGGGTGTTACGCAGTATATATTAAATAAGAACACACCGTGTGTTACTGGGTGTAACACTGTATATACTATATAATAACACACCGTGTGTTACTGGGTATAACACTGTATATATTATATATATATTATATTTTAACACACAGTGTTTACTCAGTATAACACTGTATATACTGTACCATAACTGACCGTGCGTTACTGGGTATAACACTCTATAAACTATATAATAACACACCGTGTGTTACTGGGTATAACACTGTATATACTAAATAATAACACACCGTGTGTTACTGGGTATAACACTGTATATGTTATATAACAACAGACCATGTGCTACTGGGTATAACATTGTATATATTATATAATAAAACACCGTGGGTTACTGGGTATAACACACTATATATCATATAATAACACACTGTACATTACTCGGTATAACACTGTATATAATACATAATAACACTCCGTATGTTACTGGTAATAACATTGTATCTATTATATAATAACACACCGTGCGTTACTGGGTATAACACTGTATACATTATATAGTAACACATCGTTCATTACTGGGTGTTAAGCTGTATATATTATATAATAACACACCGTGTGTTACCGGGTGTAACACTGTACATACTATATAATAACACATTGTGCATCACTGGGTGTTACGCTGTATATATTTTAAAATAACACAATGCGTGTTACTGGGTATAACACACTATATACTATATAATACCACATTGTTCATTACTAGGTGTTTAGCTGTATATATTATATAATAACACACCGTGTGTTACCAGGTGTAACACTTTATATACTATATAATAACACATTGTGCATCACTGGGTGTTACGCTGTATATATTATATAATAACAGACCATGTGTTATTATATAGTATACATAGTGTTATACCCAGTAACACAGCTTATGTTACTGGGAATAACGCTGTATATATTATATAATAACACACTGTGTTTTACTGGGTATAACACTATATATATTATATAATAACACACCTTTTGTTACTGGGTATAACACTTTATATACTATATAATAACACACCTTTTGTTACTGGGTATAACACTTTATATACTATATAATAACACACCGTGTGTTACTGGGTATAACACTGTATATATTATATAATAACACACCATGTGTTACCGGGTGTAACACTGTATATACTATATACACCGTTATTTACTGGGTATAACACTCTATATACTATAGAATAACACACCGTGTGATACTGTGTATAACACTGTATATACTATATAATAACATACCTTGTGTTACTGGTTATAATGCTGTATATACTATATAATATCGCATTGTGTGTTACTGGGTATAATGCTATATATATTAGATAATAACACACCGTGTGTTACTGGGTATAACACTGTATATATTATATAATAACACACCGTGTGTTACTGGGTATAACGCTGTATATATTAATAATAACACACAGTGTGTTACTGGGTATAACGCTGTATGTATGATATAATAACACACCGTGAGTTACTGGGTATAATGCTCTTTATATTATATAATATCAAACCGTGTGTTACTGGGTATAACACTGTACATACTATATAATTACACACTATATGTTACTGGGTATCACACTCTATATGGTATATAATAACACACTGTGTGTTATTGTGTATAACACTGTATATATTATATAATAATACACCATGCATCACTGGGAATAACATTGTATATATTATTTAATACCACAACATGAGTTACTGGGTATAACACTCTATATGTTATATAATAACACACCGTGTGTTACTGGGTATATCCTTGTATATATTACATAATAACACACCGTATGTTACTGGTTATAAAACTGTATATATTATATAATAATACACCATGTGTTACTGGGTATAACACTGTATATACTATATAATAACACACCGTGTGTTACTGTGTGCAACGCTGTATATATAACACACCATGTGTTACTGGGTATAACACTGTATATACTATATAATAACACACCGTGTGTTACTGTGCGTAATGCTGTATATATTTTAAAATAACACACCGTGAGTTACTGGGTATAACACTGTATACATTATATAATAACACACCGTGTGTTACTGGGTATTACTCTGTATGTACTAGATAATAACACACTGTGTGTTGCTGGGTATAGCACTGTATATACTATATAATAACACAACGTGTGTTACTGGGTATAACGCTGTATATATTATATAATAGCACACCGTGTGTTACTGGGTGTAACACTATATGCTGTAAAATAGCACACCATGTGTTACTGGGTACAACGCTGTGTATAATATATAATAACATAATGTGTGTTACTGGGTATAACGCTGTATATACTATATAATAACACTTTGTACATTACTGAGTGTTACGCTGTATATATTTTACAATAACACACCTTGTGTTACTGGGTATAACACTGTATGTAAAATATAATAACACATCGTGCATTACTGGGTGTTACGCTGTATATATTATATAATAACACCGTGTGTTACTGGGTATAACACTGTATATATTATATAATAACACACCGTGTGCTACTGGGTATAATGATATATATATTATATAATAACACACCGTGCATTACTGGGTATAACACTGAATATATTATATAATAACACACTGTGTGTTACTGGGTATAACACTGTATACATTATATAATAATGCACCGTGTGTTACTGGGCATAACACTGTATATATTACATAATAACACCGTGTGTTACTGGGTAGAACACTGTATGTAAAATATAATAACCCATCGTGTGTTACTAGGTATAACACTGTACTATATAATAACACATCGTGCATCACTGGGTGTTACGCTATATATATTATATAATAACACACCATGTACTACTGCGTAAAACACTGTATATGTTATATAAAAACACACCGTGAGTTACTGAGTATAACACTCTATATACTATATAATATCACACCATGTGTTATGGGGTATAACACTGTATATATTATATAATAACACAACGTGTGTTACTGGGTACAACACTATATATACTATATAATAACACACAGTGCGTTACTAGGTATGACACGGTATATATTGTATAATAATACACCATGTGTTTCTGTGTATAACACTGTATATATTATATAATAACACACCGCGTGTTACTGGGTGTGACAAAGTATTTACTATATAATAACAGACCATGTGTTACTTGGTATAACACTCTATATGTTATATAATAATGCACCGTGTGTTACTGGGTATAACACTGTATATATTATATAATAACACTCCGTGTGTTACTGTGAATAACACTGTGTTTACTATATAATAACTCACCGATCATTACTGGGTATAACACTGTATATATTATATAATAACACAGTGTGTGTTACTGGGTATAACACTGTATATATTATATAATACACCGTGTGTTACTGGGTATAACACTGTATATACTATATAATAACACACCGTGTGTTACTGGGTATAACACTGTATATATTATATAATAACACACTGTGTTACTGGGTATAACACTGTATATACTATATAATAACACACTGTGTGTTAATTGGTATAACAATGTATATATTATATAATAACACAACCTGCGTTACCGGGTATAACACTTTATATATTTTGTAATAACACACCGTGTGTTACTGGGTATAACACTGTATATACTATATAATAACACACCGTGTGTTACTCGGTATAACACTGTATATACTATATAATAACGCACCGTGTGTTACTCGGTATAACACTGTATATACTATATAATAACACACTGTGTATTACTGTGCGTAATGCTGTATATATTTTAAAATAACACACCGTGTGTTACTGGGTATAACACTGTATACATTATGTAATAACACACCGTGTGTTACTGGGTATTACTCTGTATGTACTATATAATAACACAACGTGTGTTACTGTGTATAACACTCTATGTACTATATAACAACACATCGTGCATTACTGGCTGTTACGCTGCATATATTATATAATAACACAGTGCGTTACTGGGCATAACATGGTATATATTATATAATAACAAACCGTGTGTTAGTGGTTTTAACACTGTATATATTATATAATAACACACCACGTGTTACTGGGTATAACACTGTATATATTATATAATAACACACCATGTGTTACTGGGTATAACACTGTTTGTACTATATAATAACACACCATGTGTTACTTTCCGTAATGCTGTATATATTTTAAAATAACACACCGTGTGTTCCTGGGTATAACACTGTATACATTATGTAATAACACACCGTGTGTTACTGGGTATTACTCTGTATGTACTATAAAATAACACACTGTGTGTTACTGGGTATAGCACTGTATATACTATATAATAACACACTGTGTGTTACTGGGTATAACACTGTATATACTATAAAATAACAAACGCTGTGTTATTGTGTATAACGCTGTATATACTATGTAATAACACATTGTGTGTTACTGGGTATAACGCTGTATATATTATATAATAACAGCGTGTGTTACTGGGTGTAACACTCTATATACTATAAAATAACACACCGTGCATTACTGGGTGTTACGCTGTATATATTTTATAATAACACACCGTGTGTTACTGGGTATAACACTGTATATACTATATAATAACACACTGTGTGTTACTGGGTACAACACTGTAAATATTATATAATAACACACCGGGTGTTACTGGGTATGACACTGTAAATACTATATAATAACAGACCATGTGTTACTGGGTATAACACTGTATCTATTATATAATAACACACCATGTCTTACTATGTAGAACACTGTGTTTACTACATAATAACACCATGCGTTACTGGGTATAACACTGTATATACTATCTAATAACACATCGTGCAACATTGGGTGTTACGCTGTATATATTATATAATAAAATACTGTGCATTACTGGGTATAACACTATATATATTATATAATAACAACTGTGCGTTACTGGGTATAACACTATATATTATATAATAACAGTGTGTTACTGGGCATAATACTGTATATGTTATATAATAACACACCATGTGTTACAGAGTATAACACTGTATATACTATATAATAACACACAGTGCGTTACTAGGTATGACACAGTATATATTATATAATAACACACCGTGTGTTAATTCGTATAACAATGTATATATTATATAATAACACACCCTGCGTTACCGGGTATAACACTTTATATATTTTATAAAAACACACTGTGTGTTACTTGGTATAACGCTGTATATGTTATATACTAACAAACCGTGTGTTACTGGGTATAACACTGTATATGTTATATAATAACAAACAGTGTGTTACTGGGTATAACGTTGTATATACTATATTATAACACACTGTGTGTTCCTCTGTATAATGCTGTATATATTATACATTAACACATTGTGTGTTGCTGTGTATAACACAGTTTATATTATATAATAACTCACCGTGTGTTACTGCATTGAACACTGTATATACTATATAATAACAAACCGGGTGTTACTAGGTATAACACTGTATATACTATATAAAAACACAACGTGTGTTACTGGGTATAAGACTGTATATACTATATAATAACACACCATGTGTTACTGGGTATAATGCTCTGTATACTATATAATAACACACTGTGTGTTGCTGGGTATAACGCTGTACGTATTACATAATAACACACCGTATGTTACTGGTTATAAAACAGTATATATGATATAATAACACATCATGCAACACTGGGTGTTACGCTTTACATATTATATAATACCACACCGTGTGTTACTGGGTATAACAATGTATATACTATATAATAACACATCATGTGTTACTAGGTATAACACTGTATATACTATATAATAACACATCGTGCATCACTGGGTGTTACGCTATATATATTATATAATAACACACCATGTGCTACTGCGTAAAACACTGTATACATTATATAATAACACACCGTGTGCTACTGGGCATTACTCTGTATGTACTATTTAATAACACACTGTGTGTTACTGGGTATAGCACTGTATATACTATATAATAACACATCATGTGTTACTGGGTATAACACTGTATATATTATATAATAACACACCGTGTGTTACTGGGTATAATACCGTATATACTATACAATAACACACTGTGTGTTACTGGGTACAACGTTGTGTATAATATATAATAACACAGTCTGTGTTACTGGATATAACGCTTTATATACTACATAATAACACTTCGTGCATTACTGGGTGTTACGCTGTATATTATAGATAACAACACACCGTGTGTTACTGGGCATAACACTCTATATATTATATTATAACAGACCATGTGTTACTGGGTATAACACTGTATATATTATATAATAATGCGCCATGTGTTACTGGGTATTACACTGTATATATTATATAATAACACTCCGTGTGTTACTGTGTATAACACTGTGTTTACTATATAATAACTCACCGTGTGTTACTGGGTATAACACTGTATATACTATATAATAACACATCGTGCATTACTGGGTGTTATGCTGTATATATTATATAATAACACCGTGTGTTACTGGGTTTAACATTGTATATACTATATAATAACACATTGTGCATTGCTGGGTGTGACAATGTATATATTATATAATAACAAACCGTGTGATACTGGATTTAACATTGTATATACTATATAATAACACATCGTTCAATACTGGGTGTTATGCTGTTTATATTATATAATAACACCGTGTGTTACTGGGTGTAACACTGTATGTAAAATATAATAACACATGGTGCATTACTGGGTGTGACGATGTATATATTATATAATAACACACCGTGTGTTACTGGATTTAACATTGTATATACTATATAATAACACATCGTTCAATACTGGGTGTTATGCTGTTTATATTATATAATAACACCGTGTGTTACTGGGTATAACACTGTACGTAAAATATAATAACACATCGTGCATTACTGGGTGTGACGATATATATATTATATAATAACACACCGTGTGTTACTGGATTTAACTTTGTATATACTATATAATAACACATCGTTCAATACTGGGTGTTATGCTGTTTATATTATATAATAACACCGTGTGTTACTGGGTATAACACTGTATATATTATATAATAACACACCATGTGTTACTGGGTATAACACTTTATGTAAAATATAATAATACATCGTGCAATACTGGGTGTTACGCTGTATATATTATATAATAACACCGTGTGTTACTGGGTATAATACTGTATATATTATATAATAACACACCGTGTGCTACTGGGTATAATGATATATATGTATTATATAATAACACACCGTGCATTACTGGGTATAACACTGAATATATTATATAATAACACACTGTGTGTTATTGGGTATAACACTGTATACATTATATAATAATGCACCGTGTGTTACTGGGTATGACACTGTATATATTACATAATAAAACCGTGTGTTACTGGGTAGAACACTGTACGTAAAATATAATTACACATCGTGTATTACTGGGTATAACACTGTATATACTATATAATAACACACTGTGTATTACTGTGCGTAATGCTGTATATATTTTAAAATAACACGCCGTGTGTTACTGGGTATAACACTGTATACATTATGTAATAACACACCGTGTGTTACTGGGTATTACTCTGTATGTACTATATAATAACACAACGTGTCTTACTGTGTATAACACTCTATGTACTTTATAACAACACATTGTGCATTACTGGCTGTTACGCTGTATATATTATATAATAACACACAGTGCGTTACTGAGCATAACATGGTATATATTATATAATAACAAACCGTGTGTTAGTGGTTTTAACACTGTATATATTATATAATAACACACCACGTGTTACTGGGTATAACACTGTATATATTATATAATAACACACCATGTGTTACTGGGTATAACACTGTTTGTACTATATAATAACACACCATGTGTTACTTTCCGTAATGCTGTATATATTTTAAAATAACACACCGTGTGTTCCTGGGTATAACACTGTATACATTATGTAATAACACACCGTGTGTTACTGGCTAATACTCTGTATGTACTATATAATAACACACCGTGTGTTACTGGGTATAGCACTGTATACATTATATAATAATGCACCGTGTGTTACTGGGCATAACACTGTATATATTACATAATAACACCGTGTGTTACTGGGTATAACACTGTATATATTACATAATAACACCGTGTGTTACTGGGTAGAATACTGTTTGTAAAATATAATAACCCATCGTGTGTTACTAGGTATAACACTGTATATACTATATAATAACACATCGTGCATCACTGGGTGTTACGCTATATATATTATATAATAACACACCATGTACTACTGCATAAAACACTGTAAATGTTATATAAAAACACACCGTGAGTTACTGGGTATAACACTCTATATACTATATAATAACACACCGTGCGTTACTGGGTATAACACTCTATATACTATATAATAACACACCGTGTGTTACTCGGTGTAACGCTGTATATATTTTATAATAACACACCGTGTGTTACTGTGTATAACACTGTATACATTATATAATAACACAACGTGTGCTACTGGGTATTACTCTGTATGTACTATATAATAACACACTGTGTGTTACTGGGTATAGCACTGTATATACTATATAATAACACAACGTGTGCTACTGGGTATTGCTCTGTATGTACTATATAATAACACACTGTGTGTTACTGGGTATAGCACTGTATATACTATATAATAACACAACGTGTGTTACTGGGTATAACACTTTATACACTATAAAATAACACACCGTGTGTTACTGTGTATAACGCTGTATATACTATAGAATAACACACTGTGTGTTACTGGGTATAATGCTGTATATACTATATAATAACACATTGTGCATCATTGGGTGATACGCTGTATATATTATATAATAAAATACTGTGCGTTAATGGGTATCACATTGTATATACTATATAATAACACACCATGTGTTACGGGGTATAACACTGTATATATTATATAATAACACACAGTGTGTTACTGGGGATAACACTGTATATGTTATATAATGATACACAATGTGTTACTGGGTATAACACTGTATGTATTATATAATAACACACTGTGTGTTACTGGGTATAACACTGTATATACTATACAATAACGCACTGTGTGTTACTGGGTACAACGTTGTGTATAATATATAATAACACAGTGTGTGTTACTGGCTATAACGCTGTATATGCTACATAATAACACATCGTGCATTACTGGGTGTTATGCTGTATATTATATATAATAACACACCGTGTGTTACTGGTTCTAACACTCTATATATTATATTAATACACACCATGTTTTATTGGGTATAACACTGTATATGTTATATAATACCTCACTGTGTGTTAATGGGTATAACACTGTATATACTATATAATAACACTTCGTGCATTACTGGGTGTTATGCTGTAAATATTATATTATAACACATTGTGTGTTACTGGGTATAACACTGTATATACTATATAATAACACACTTTGTGTTACTGGGTATAACACTGTATATATTATATAATAACACACCGTGTGTTACTGGGTGTGACAAATTATATACTATATAATAACAGACCATGTGTTACTGGGTATAACACTCTATATATTATATAATAATGCACCGTGTGTTACTGGGTATAAGACTGTATATATTATATAATAACACTCCGTGTGTTACTGTGTATAACACTGTGTTACTGTATAATAACTCACCGATCGTTACTGGGTATAACACTGTATATATTATATAATAACACCGTGCATTACTGGGTGTTATGCTGTTTATAATATATAATAACACCGTGTGTTACTGGGTATAACACTGTATGTAAAATAAAATAACACATTGTGCATTACTGGGTGTTACGCTGTATATATTATATAATAGCACACCGTGTGTTACTGGGTATAACACTGTATATATTATATAATAACACATTGTACATTACTGGGTGTTACGTTGTATATATTATATAATAGCACACCGTGTGCTACAGGGTATAACACTGTATATACTATATAATAACACACAGTGTGTTACTGGGGATAACACTGTATATGTTATATAATGACACACAATGTGTTACTGGGTATAACACTGTATATATTATATAATAACACACCGTGTGTTACTGGGTACAACACTGTATATACTATATAATAACACACAGTGCATTACTAGGTATGACACAGTATATATTATATAATAACACACCATGTGTTTCTGTGTATAACACTGTATATATTATATAATAACACACTGTGTGTTACTGGGTATAACAATGTATATACTATACAATAACGCACTGTGTGTTACTGGGTACAACGTTGTGTATAATATATAATAACACAGTGTGTGTTACTGGCTATAACGCTGTATATGCTACATAATAACACATTGTGCATTACTGGGTGTTATGCTGTATATTATATATAATAACACACCGTGTGTTACTGGTTCTAACACTCTATATATTATATTATAACACACCATGTTTTATTGGGTATAACACTGTATATGTTATATAATAACAGACCATGTGTTACTGGGTATAACACTCTATATATTATATAATAATGCACCGTGTGTTACTGGGTATAACACTGTATATATTATATAATAACACTCCGTGTGTTACTGTGTATAACTCTGTGTTTACTATATAATAACTCACCGATCGTTACTGGGTATAACACTGTATATATTATATAATAACACCGTGCATTACTGGGTGTTATGCTGTTTATAATATATAATAACACCGTGTGTTACTGGGTATAACACTGTATGTAAAATATAATAACACATCGTGCATTACTGGGTGTTACGCTGTACATATTATATAATAGCACACCGTGTGTTACTGGGTATAACACTGTAAATACTATATAATAACACATCATACATTACTGGGTGTTACGCTGTATATATTATATAATAGCACACCGTGTGCTACAGGGTATAACACTGTATATACTATATAATAACACACAGTGTGTTACTGGGGATAACACTGTATATGTTATATAATGACACACAATGTGTTACTGGGTATAACACTGTATATATTATATAATAACACACCGTGTGTTACTGGGTACAACACTGTATATACTATATAATAACACACAGTGCATTACTAGGTATGACACAGTATATATTATATAATAACACACCATGTGTTTCTGTGTATAACACTGTATATATTATATAATAACACACTGTGTGTTACTGGGTATAACAATGTATATACTATACAATAACGCACTGTGTGTTACTGGGTACAACGTTGTGTATAATATATAATAACACAGTGTGTGTTACTGGCTATAACGCTGTATATGCTACATAATAACACATTGTGCATTACTGGGTGTTATGCTGTATATTATATATAATAACACACCGTGTGTTACTGGTTCTAACACTCTATATATTATATTATAACACACCATGTTTTATTGGGTATAACACTGTATATGTTATATAATAACAGACCATGTGTTACTGGGTATAACACTCTATATATTATATAATAATGCACCGTGTGTTACTGGGTATAACACTGTATATATTATATAATAACACTCCGTGTGTTACTGTGTATAACTCTGTGTTTACTATATAATAACTCACCGATCGTTACTGGGTATAACACTGTATATATTATATAATAACACCGTGCATTACTGGGTGTTATGCTGTTTATAATATATAATAACACCGTGTGTTACTGGGTATAACACTGTATGTAAAATATAATAACACATCGTGCATTACTGGGTGTTACGCTGTACATATTATATAATAGCACACCGTGTGTTACTGGGTATAACACTGTAAATACTATATAATAACACATCATACATTACTGGGTGTTACGCTGTATATATTATATAATAGCACACCGTGTGCTACAGGGTATAACACTGTATATACTATATAATAACACATTGTTCATCACTGGGTGTACGCTGTATATATTATATAATAAAATACTGTGCGTTACTGGGTATAACACTGTATATATTATGTAATAACACACAGTGTGTTACTGGGTATAACACTGTATATATTGTATAATAACTCACCCTTTGCTACTGGTTGTATCACTGTATATATTATATAATAACACACCATGTGTTACTGGGTATAACACTGTATATAATATATAATAACACACCGTGTGTTAGTGGGTATAACGCTGTATATATTTTATTACAACACACCATGTGTTACTGGGTATAACACTGTATATACTATATAACACACCATGTGTTACTGGGTATAACACTGTATAACTATATAATAACACTCTGTGTGTAACTGGATGTAACACTGTTTATAATATATAATAACACACTTTGAGTTACTGGGTATAATGCTGTATATATTACATGATAACACACCATGTGTTACTGGGTATAACACTGTATGTAAAATATAATAACACATCGTGCTTTACTGGGTGTTACGCTGTATATATTATATAATAACACATCATGCATTACTGGGTTGTTACACTGTATATATTATATAATAACACACCGTGTGTTCCTGGGTATAACGCTGTATATATTATATAATAAAATACTGTGCGTTAATGGGTATAACACTGTATAAACTATATAACACCATGTGTTACAGGATATAACACTGTATATATTATATAATAACACACAGTGTGTTACTGGGTATAACATTGTATATATTATATAATAACACACCGTGTGTTACTGGGTACAACACTGTATATATTATATAATAACACACTGTGCATTACTAGGTATGACACAGTATATATTATATAATAACACACCATGTGTTTCTGTGTATAACACTGTATATATTATATATTAACACACGGTTTGTTACTGGGTATAACACTGTATATACGATACAATAACACACTGTGTGTTACTGGGTACAACGTTGTGTATAATATATAATAACACAGTGTGTGTTACTGGCTATAACGCTGTATATACTACATAATAACACATCGTGCATTACTGGGTGTTACGCTGTATATTATATATAATAACATACCATGTGTTACTGGTTAAAACACTCTATATATTATATTATAACACATCGTTTGTTACTGGGTATAACACTGTATATATTATATAATTACACACCGTGTGTTACTGGGTATAACACTGTATATATTATATAATAATATACCGTGTGTTACTGGGTAAGGCACAGTATATACTAGATAATAACAGACCATTGTGTTACTGTGTATAACACTGTATATATTATATAATAACACACCGTGTGTTACTGGGTATATAACTGTACATATTATATATTAACACACCGTGTGTTACTGGGTATAACACTGTATAACTATATAATAACACACCGTGTGTTCCTGGGTATAACACTGTATAACTATATAATAACACACCGTGTGTTCCTGGGTATAACACTCTATATACTATATAATAACACACCGTGTGTTACTTGGTATAACACTGTATATATTATATAATAACACACATTGTGTTACTGGGTATAACAGTGTATATGTTATAGAATAACACACTGTGTGTTACTGGGTATAACACTGTTGATACTATATAATAACACTGTGTGTTACTGGGTATAACACTGTATATATTATATAATACACCGTGTGTTACTGGGTATAATACTGTATATACTATATAATAACACACCGTGTGTTACTGGGTATAACACTGTATATATAATGTAATAACACACCGTGTGTTACTGGGTATAAAACTATATATATTATATAATAACACTGTGTGTTACTGGGTATAACACTGTATATATTATATAACAGACCGTGTGTTACTGGGTATAACACTGTATATACTATATAATAACATATTGTGTGTTACTAGGTATAACACTGTATATACTATATAATAACACACTGTGCGTTACTGGGTATAACACTCTATATACTATATAATAACACATCATGTGTTACTGGGTATAACACTGTATATACTATATAATAACACATCATGTGTTACTGGGTATAACACTTTATACATTATATAATAACACACCGTGTGTTACTGGGTATAACACTTTATATACTATATAATAACACACCGTGTGTTAATGGGAAAAATTCTGTATGTATTATGTAATAACACACTGTGTGTTACTGGGGATAATGCTGTATATATTATATATTAACAAACAGTGTTTTACTGGGTATAACACTGTATATACTATATAATAACACTGTGTGTTACTGGGTATAACACTGTATATATTATATTTTAACACACTGTGTGTTACTGGGTATAACACAGTATATACTATATAATAACGCACTGTGTGTTACTGGGTATAACACTGTATATACTATATAATAACGCACTGTGTGTTACTGGGTATAACACTGTATGTACTATATAACACACCATGTGTTACTGGGTATAACACTGTATATACTATATAACACACCATGTGTTACTTGGTATAACTTTGTATATACTATATAATAACACACCGTGTGTTACTGGGTATAACACTGTATATATTATATAATAACACACCGTGTGTTACTGGGTATAACACTGTATAACTATATAATAATGCACTGTGTGTTACTGGGTATAACACTGTATATATTATATTTTAACACTGTGTGTTACTGGGTATAACACAGTATATACTATATAATAACGCACTGTGTGTTACTGGGTATAACATTGTATATACTATATAATAACGCACTGTGTGTTACTGGGTATAACACTGTATGTACTATATAACACACCATGTGTTACTAGGTATAACACTGTATATACTATATAACACACCATGTGTTACTTGGTATAACTTTGTATATACTATATAATAACACACCGTGTGTTACTGGGTATAACACTGTATATATTATATAATAACACACCGTATGTTACTGGGTATAACACTGTATAACTATATAATAACACACCGTGTGTTACTGGGTATAACACTGTATAACTATATAATAACACACCGTGTGTTACTGGGTATAACACTGTATATATTATATAATAACACACCGTGTGTTACTGGGTATAACACTGTATATATTATATAATAACACACCGTGTGTTACTGGGTATAACACTGTATATATTATATAATAACACACCGTGTGTTACTGGGTATAACACTATATATTATATAATAACACACCGTGTGTTACTGGGTATAACACTGTATATATTATATAATAACACACCGTGTGTTACTGGGTATAACACTGTATATATTATATAATAACACACTGTGTTACTAGGTTTATCACTGTTTAAACTATATAATAACACACCGTGTGTTACTGGGTATAACACTGTATAACTATATAATAACACACCGTGTGTTACTGGGTATAAAACTCTATATATTATATAATAACACACTGTGTGTTACTGGGTATAACGCTGTATATATTATATAATAACACACAGTGTGTTACTGGGTATAACGCTGTATATACTATATAATAACACACTGTGCATTACTGGGTATAACACTGTATGTACTATATAATAACACACTGTGCGTTACTGGGTATAACGCTGTATATACTATATAATAACACACTGTGTTACTAGATTTATCACTGTTTAAACTATATAATAACACACCGTGTGTTACTGGGTATAACACTGTATATATTACATAATAACACACCGTGTGTTACTGGGTATAACACTATATATTATATAACACACCGTGTGTTACTGGGTATAACACTGTATATATTATATAATAACACACCGTGTGTTACTGGGTATAACACTGTATATATTATATAATAACACACTGTGTTACTAGGTTTATCACTGTTTAAACTATATAATAACACACCGTGTGTTACTGGGTATAACACTGTATAACTATATAATAACACACTGTGTGTTACTGGGTATAACGCTGTATATATTATATAATAACACACAGTGTGTTACTGGGTATAACGCTGTATATACTATATAATAACACACTGTGTGTTACTGGGTATAACACTGTATAACTATATAATAACACACTGTGTGTTACTGGGTATAACGCTGTATATATTATATAATAACACACAGTGTGTTACTGGGTATAACGCTGTATATACTATATAATAACACACTGTGTGTTACTGGGTATAACACTGTATGTACTATATAATAACACATCGTGTGTTACTGGGTATAACACTGTATATATTATATAATAACACACTGTGTTACTAGGTTTATCACTGTTTAAACTATATAATAACACACTATGCCTAATCTGGTTTTAAACTGTATATTTAGCACTTACACTCTTGCTGCTTATGAGTTGTGTAAAGCATTCCCTCTTACTCTCCCCTTTGCTCCATTTTGAATCTTGCTGTGCCGAAATTCGCTCCCACCTTTCCTCTGAACACAGCTTGGCTGAGCTCCGCCCTGGCGGCTCCAGTCTTGTGTGGACAGTGGTGAGGTGTGGATGTCAGGGGGCTGCCGTACCTCGCAGCCACTTACCCAATGAAGTAGGTGATGATGAGTAGCTGCATGATCCGGTTAATAATCCCCACGGTCCAGCTCTTCACTACCACTGACTTCGGGGTCTCGTAGGTGAAGAAATCCTCCACCAAACCCATCTTCTGCGTCTGGCTGTGATGCTGGCTGTCTGCAGAGGAGGCAGGTCGTGGGACAGGTGCAAGGGGGAGGGCAGAGACAGAAGGAGGGGGAGGGAGAGTGAGAGAGTGAGAGAGGGAGAGAGAGAGGGAGAGATGTCCTGCCTTGCTCAGGGCTCCAAGGCAATGCTGAGGTATCCCGCAAATTCAATTTCTTTGCAAATGGACTGTGCACTTTAAGAGCTTCCTCCTCGAACACCAGCATCCATAATTGAATAGATTGAAGAGCCAGCCTTTAACCCCCTCTGATTCCTCTCTCAGCCGCTAGCATTCCCCTGGGATTCTCTGCATCCTGGAAAATGGCCTGGGGAAGAATGGATGGTCCAGAGAGTG